>OZ024720.1:15759669-16026475 GCA_964016875.1 Fallopia convolvulus
TTGACATATTTTGTTCCAGTTTGCCCCATTGATATCAAGTCTACTTGTAGGATACTATTTAGCACATTGGATGCAGGAATTCAGTTTTATAAGGACTATGCCTTTTGTTGCGGTTTTGATGTGTGTTGTAGTGGTTGTTTATACTCAAACAACAAAACTGCTTTGTTGAAATATCTTTTTTTGTAATAGGGAAGATCATAAGGATGAACATAACGGAAAATTCTTGGACTTTCTTGTACCTAGATGCATTTTTAAGGCAAAATTTTCTTTTCTCATCTATCATTTTATATTCTAATGATAATTAGATGTAGATTTAAGTTCTTATCATAACATTTTGGCACGTTAAAAGTTCCTTACCTTGACAAATATAGACATTCTTTTCTATTTTGTGATGATTAGGAAATTAATGATTATGAATTGTAAGGCTTGAATGAAAGCCAACGTTGAGAAATTACAACTTAAGGCTTAGATGCTAGTACACGACTTCGTAAAATATAAGGACCTTGTGTGAAAATATGTGAACATACATAGTCAATATGTGAACATAAACAATCAATATGTGAACGTTACATAATTATATGCGAACATGAATGAATCGTCTTATAAAGATCTTTAACCTTACCAAAAACAAACGAGCATACACATTCAATATGTGAATATGAAAAATGGTTGTGCAACATCATAAATTTGTACTATGTATTTAAACTATAGCAAGGGAGGAAAGTAGGAGACAAAGAAGCTAAGAGACGTTCTTAATAAGACTTTGGAACGAGGTTAATGTAGCAAGAGAGACCACTATGAAATTCAAGACTGAGAAATTTCAGCTTAAGGCTTAATGGTAGTAAATGACTTTGTAAAATATAAGAACCTTGTTCGAAAATATGTGCCCATACATAGTCAATTTGTGAACATACAAAGTCAATATGTGAACAGTAAGACAATATATATGAACTTGAGCATGATATAAGAGAACCCAACTTTGAATTGAAACATCACACACATAATATGCAACCTATGAGGGATTCGAACCCACATCGATGTGTACAAACACATTGCTCTACCATTTGAGCTAATAGGCTATAATAAAATCATTTATTTGTACATATAACACATGAATCCTAGTCTAGTCTTTTCTATAGAGCCAAGTTATTTTATTACCAATGTGAAGAAACTAGTTAGCGTTACACAAAATAAAACAAGTAGTGACCAACAAAAATATAGTAGTAATTACAAGAGAAAAGAACCAATAACATCAATGCAAAAGGGGCAATAGACTCAGAAACATAAACAATTTCAAATGGCTTTCTATGAACCTTAGAGGAATATTTATGAACATCCCAACATAATACATGAACTCAACCGTTCACAAAGACTATTAACCATCGTATCAATCCTAGATTGAATCTTGAAACTAAAGTTTGAACTTCAGAAATTTTTCCATGAAAATAAGAAAGAAAATACAACTAAAATGCTAAAATTTCAAAAAAAAATTGAACAAACATCTCAAGGGTTGCATAACAAAACATGAACCTCATAGTCCACGTACATGAATATATACATAAAATACACGAATTTGGCGATTTCGAACTTGAATTGAAGTTTGATGATCTTGCTCTTCATCTACCATGGGGAACTGATTTAGAGCTTGAATTTGGCGATTTCACAACTGTTAGTCTCGATATGTTCTTTGGGGGAGTGAGAGTTGAGAAAATTTTTTGAGAGTGTTTTAAGTTTGGGGGTGGGTGCGTGTATTTGGAGAAGAAGGGTTTTTAGATGGCTAATTACCATTTTGGGATGCGTTTTGATGATATTCACAAAATTTCCATTAGTTTTAAGTTTCAAACGCGCGTCTCTTTGTTTCCCCTTGTTCCTTTTGTTTTAATCCCAGCCTCACATTTAGTAAATCTAACGACTCATATTGATTTTCAGTTTTCACCCTAAGCTACGTTTTCACCAAAAACGCCCTCGAATTTGTATGATAGCATAAAAATTATCCTAATGATTTTCCTATCTATCAAATCCAAAAAAAAAAATTAGTTTTTTTAAAAAGGTGGTTTGGTCTAATCTAAAAGTGACATGTGTCTTTTAATAATTTTTTTAACCTCCGATTTAGGTTATAGTTATGATATGTGAATAATTCAATATATTTAAGCAGTTTAGTTATATTTGATTTTGATATGTAACTAGTTATAACCCTCGTGCCATGCACGACTATGATTCGGTATATCTTAGATATTAAATAAAAATTAATGCAAGTAATTTATTACATGTACAATGTACGATTTTTTTTATCTTTTGGAATCAAATAAAACAATTATTAGGCTTAATGTTAAGAATAAAAAAGATTATTAAGGTAAAATAAAATATGTTTCTCCTTTTCCTTGATGATATTTCATATACATTTAATTAAAAAATATAACATATGAATAAAAATATATTTATATATTACAATATGGAAGAGATAATATTTTCATAAAATAATAATTGAATTAATAAATAAGATATAATAAAATATGAAAGATATAGATAAAAATAATATATTTATAGAAAATAATTTTAAAAAATAATGTATTTTCATTTAAGATGGGGTCGAACACATTTTGTGGCTCGATATAGTAAAGATTAGATAAGATAAAATATTATATTTTTTATTACTTTCTATATGTATCTTAATTTAGAGATTATCAAATATTTCAATATATTTACTAAATGTTATATTACTTATTTTTATTATTTTTAAACATTATAAGTATTTATCATTAATTTTTTTTATTATATATATATATATGTAAATAAATTCATGAAAAGATATCATGCTAAAAGATAAAAGATACTAATACTTATTTTAAAATATTTTAAATTTGTTATCATTAATTTTAAATAATTGTATTAGAAATTTTTCAAAAGATATTGTTATACTAAATAGATATTTGTTTGATGTTAAAGATAGATTTAAATAGTTAAAGAAGAATTTAATAGGAAAAAGTTAAAGTATTATAAATAAAAATTAATTTTGTGAATATGAGGTGGGGCCAGAATCGTTCTGGTGGCTCGAAAAGGTATAACTTTAATATATAGTTATAGATAGCATATGTGTATGGTTAGTGTTCAAAATATATATCTTTAAAGTTAAAAATTAAACGCAGGGGCCTAGAGCTGTCAAAAACTGACCTAACCCGCTAACCCGACCTGACCCACCCGATAATTTTAGGGTTAAGACCCGAAAACTTGAACCCGAAACCCGAAATAAACCAAACCCGATAAAACCGAAACCCGTTGGGTTGACCGATTTAGTATATTTATAAAAAAAATTAAATTTATTTTGAAACTTATAATATATTTAATTATTAAAATAAATGCAAATTATATATTATAATTAAATATTATTATTTAATTAAAAATTGATTTTAATAATCATAAGAAAAAAAAGAGATTTTAGACCTGCTGGTCAACCCGACCCGACTGAAAACCCGCTACAACCCAACACGATTGACCCGCGACCCATAATGACCCGGAACCCGATTTAAACCAAACCCGAAATGACCGAACCCGAACCCGCATGACCCGACCCGATTGACAGGTCTATAGGGGCCTAATTCATTACATTTAATTTTATAAACAATTTTAAAATACTGATTAGCTAGTAGATTGTAATATAAAAAGTAATATTCTTCATTAATTTTCATTGAAATTAATATATTCTTAAAATCGAAAGTTTGTATACCATTGATTATTCAATTAAAAAGATAGAATGATAAGATTAACATTTATATGTTGATATTGAATCATATGAAAATAGAGCTTATTTTGAAAAGTATAAATGTTCAATAGATTTTGGATCTAGCGAATTGGATTGTTCAAATGCTCACGCGCTTTTTTCTATTTTTAAGCTTGAGGGGCATTTTTGTCTTTTGAGCATTCACTCTTCTTCTCCTGCTCAAGCTTAAAAAAATCAATATGTATATGGCTGTTAAGGAATTTACACACTTAGGGCTCATTTGGTATCGATATCATATATCGGTATCGAATATCTGTATCGGGTATCGGTATCGGGTATCGGTATTATTCATATTCATACCTCTCATACCTCTTTTTTTTGGTATATCAAATATCATAAAAAATGCCTTGTTTTGATATAAAGGATAAGGCCCGATATCCATATACTCTCATACCAAACACAAGATATAGCCCCATACCGATATCTAAATCCATATACACCCATATCAAATACAACATATGACCCGGTACCGGTATCTGATATCAAGATATCAATACCAAACGGACCTTATCCTTCCAGAAAAAAGGGTTAATACACTAAGGTTCGTTATCAAGAGTTGCCGCCATTTCACGATGTTATTGTTGACTTACTATATATGTGATATGGGTTGCATTGGAGGAACCTTAATGGAAAAGACTAGACGGAGGTTTTTGTACTTAGGATTGGTACCTCTTATTTACGTCTAACAACATTTCATGTATCCCCCTGTGAGCAGGTAAAATAAACATAATTACCATAGTTATTTTGACTATTAAAAAGGTATTTATTAAATTACTGCGCAGTTATTTTCTTATTTTCTATATAAAATTATATGGCGGTTATGCAACTTAATGGAAGATTCTATCTTTTATTAAAGGATAGAATTAAATTGGAGATAGGGTGGAATATTCCTTACTTGGGCTTTAAGGCAGTTGGCCAGCCCGAGAGGATAATATTTTCGGCCCTAATGATATAATTTTCGGGCCCCCCTGTAACTCTCTCTTCCATTATAAATACATGCCCTAGGCATGTAGGGAGAGACACATGTGCTTAGCATATTCAAAAATCCTAGGCAGGCTAATATTCGCTTAGCTCGACTGTTTAGGGTTTCATCGCTCTCTTGTTGTACCTCGACGCTCAAACGACAATTGCTCTTCTGACTTAGGCATCGGAGGTGGATTAGGGGGTCCCCGCCCCCTGTGTCCATTGTTTTGCAGGTTTTCCAAGTCAGGAGACGGAAGAGGAGCGGAAGAGGCGGAGTTCTTAATTGGTGTATTTGATACGAATTAAAGGCGAGATTTTGTACACCAACACCCCCATATACATTCCAATCATTCTCTGTTTTGTTTAAGCTCGGATGCTGGTGTTCCTAGGGGAAGGGGACATCAAAAAAAATTTCGGTTTAATCTCGTTTGGCTTTCTAATGAAAATTGTTCCAATATAGTTTGTCATATGTGGCAATGTAATCCTGGTTCTCCAACACATCAGGGAGAGAATGAAAGTGTAAGGACTGAGCGTCTTGATAGGAACGACCATCGAACTCCCTTGTCCAGTCTTGAATCCTGCTTGCAGTCTGCGAGGGAACAATCAATGATACCTGTACTCGGATAGATTTGAATCGTGTGAAAACTTTCCAAAATCAGAATTTCGCCCCTTACAAGCCTTAGGGAATCCACGAAATCTGAAGTGAGATAAGACAAATCTTCTAGTTCTCTCCAAGGCTTTTAGAAAGAACTAAACTATAGAATAATGTAATAATAGATTGTGGCTTCGGTTTTGATTTGATCTAGAGAGAGATCTTGTTCAACAACCACGACTCTATTCTCATTTGCCTTAAAATAGGACGTGAGAAATAATAGGGATTCATTTCTGGCCGTTCAACAGAAGTTACATGGTGGTTACATGGTGGTTACCAACCCTTCCTTCTATCACCAACGTCTCTCATCAAAGAGACACGTGTTTGACTTCAAAGCAGACATAAAGGGAAGTTACTAGACGTTTAAACATCAGTTATTAAGGCAGTTTATCATCCACTAAGCACGTGGCGAAAATTTTGCAAGACTGCTAAACTGTTGTTCCCTACAGCACAGTTACTGTTCCCTACAGCACATCTGTAGTTTTCATTGTTCCAAAAGGAACAGCGTAACTTAACCTTTATATATCCCTCTAGACCTCAAGTATACTTACACAAGCGTGTACTCCACACCCCCAAACTCGTGATATAGCTAAGTGAGATCCCATAGTGTCGTATGAACCCCGATCACACTAAAAGGCATTGTTCCCATATAGGGAACAGTCACTTGATGACACTAAAATCACCAACAATCCTCCCCCATTTTAGTGTAATCCTTGATTCATAAAATAAGCAAGCTTTCATCCCAAACTCATGCATAAACACAAATATCGAAACGATTGAATTTATGTCTTAGTGTAATTACACATTTCAAACATCCCAGAATCATGGTGTCTTAAAGATTGAACCAATCAACCACTTTGGATGCATGAAGATAACACACACATAAGTTACTTTACAATTCTATAGTCTAACATGACCCCATTTATGGCCTTGAGTCCTTATCCATTCTTGAGCGTTTTGAAGCCAACCCAAACTTCATGGAGCGACCAAACCCCACGCCCATATAGGTAGAACCTTTAGTCGTACACCTACAATTGCACTTTTTCAAAGGAACTATTAAAAAGAGTAGATCTTTAACCTTCAACTTGTAGGAACAGAGCACACATTCGGGGACTGTTATTGTTCCTTTGTGCTCACAGTTTCTAGGTGTGGGCTTTCCACATTGAATTCTGTCCCTAATTTTCATTAGGTAGGAATTGGGTATCCCACCACTAGAAAGCTTATACGGGTCTTAATCCCATCCCCTTAGCAGACTTGGAGACCAAGTCCCTAGCCAACCCCTTCGTCAAGTGATCAGCCAAATTTTGTTGTGACCTAACAAAATTCACCGAGATCACCCCATGCGTAATGAGCTCTCTTACCGCACTATGCCTCACGCCCAAATGACGTGATTTCCCATTGTATACATGGCTATACGCCTTAGCCAAAGTTGCAGCGCTATCACAATGGATCGATATGGGTGAAATTGGTTTTTCCCACAAGGGAACATCATAAACCAAGTTCCTCAACCATTCGGCCTCTTTCCCAGCCGTAGCCAAAGCAATAAACTCTGATTCCATGGTAGAACTTGAAATGCAAGTTTTTTTCTTGGATGCCCAAGATATAGCTCCTCCACCAAGAAGGAACACCCAACCACTAGTAGAAGAAGGATCTTCTTCATTCGTGATCCAACTTGTATCTGAATACCCCTCTAATACCGAGGGTGATCCAACATATGTAAGACCCAGGTCTACTGTTCCCTTCAAGTATTGAAGTACTCGTCGAACAGCTTGCCAATGATATGCACTAGGGTTACTAGTGTAACGGCTAAGTTTCCCTACTGCAAAAGCGATATCCGGTCTTGTACTTGTCATAGCATACATTAAGCACCCAATTATCCTTGAATACTCAAGTTGCAACACTGCTGTTCCCTCGTTAGGGAACAATTTGACACTTGGATCATATGGAGTTTTCAAAGGAGCATAATTGCCACAATTAAACTTATTCAACACTTTCTCAATGTAATGAGATTGTGATAATGACAATCCTCCTTTAACCCGTTTTATCTTAATCCCTAAGATAACATCGGCCTCCCCCATGTCCTTCATGGAGAATTGTGATGACAAAAATTTCTTAACAAGGTCTACTTGTTCTTGATCAGTTCCAAAGATCAACATGTCATCCACATATAAACAAATTATGACTCCATTCATGGAATCATCAAATTTTCTATATACACACTTGTCCGCTTGGTTCAATTTGAATCCATGGGACAACACAACCTCATCAAACTTTCGATGCCATTTCTTTGGTGCTTGCTTCAGCCCATACAAAGATTTGATCAATTTGCACACCTTATGCTCTTGTCCTTGCATAATAAATCCTTCAGGTTGTTTCATATAAACTTCCTCTTCAAGATCCCCATTAAGGAACGCAGTTTTTACGTCCATTTGGTGGATAACTAGGTTGTGTATCGCCGCCAAAGCAATCAACAACCTAATGGTGGTGATACGAGCAACTGGTGCATATGTATCAAAGTAGTCGGTTCCATACCTTTGTCTAAAGCCTTGGACAACCAATCGGGCCTTAAACTTGTCAATAGTACCATCTACTTTCATCTTCCTCTTGAAGATCCATTTACTTCCCAATGGTTTACATCCAGGTGGAAGATCAGCCAGAACCCATTTATTGTTCCCCATGATGGAATCCATCTCATCATTAATGGCCTCCTTCCAAAAGGATACATCTTGAGACTTCATTGCCTCATCAAAAGTTCTTGGTTCATCCTCAATATTGTAACAATACAAATATTGGGATCCAATCTCGTCCCTAGTTCCTTCTACCAAGTAAACTTGGAAATCAGGACCAAAGGACGTTTTCTTCCTTACTCTTTTACTCTTTCGAATCTCTGGTTCATTGTTCCCTAATGAGACGTTACAGTCACTGTTCCCACTAGAACAGTGAATCGTGTTATTGTCTTCACTTGAACTGGGAATAAGGTCTTTTGGTATAGGTGTCGATGAAAATCTATTTTCATCAAATATGGCATCTCTTGACTCTATAACGGAGTCAACCGAAATATATTTGTTAGGTTCAATCACATAGAACCTATATGCCTTGGAATGCTCAGCATATCCAATAAAAATGCACTCTACACCTCTTTCACCCAAGGTTTTCCTCTTGGGATCGGGTAGTCTTACAACCACCCTACAACCCCAAACTCGAAGGTAATTCAAGTTGGGTTTCCTTTTGAACCAAAGCTCATATGGAGTAGTCTTGTTCCTCTTATTTGGAACTCTATTCAATAGGTAACAAGCCGTTAACATGGCTTCTCCCCAAAATCCATCATTCAATCCCGAGTAGGAAAGCATGGAATTAACCATTTCTTTAAGAACTCGATTCTTTCTCTCCGACACACCATTTTGTTGTGGTGTATAGGGAGCCGTAGTTTCATGAATGATACCTACGGATTGGAAGTATTCTGGGTCAAAATATTCACCACCTCTATCGGTGCGCAACCTTTTGATCACTGTTCCCAACTGTAGTTCAACTTCAGTTTTATAAAGCTTAAATTTTTCTAAGGCCTCATTCTTAGCATGCAACAAAAATACATAGCAATAACGAGAATAATCATCAATGAACGTGACCACATATTTCTTATTTCTCAAAGAAGGGAAAGCATGAAAATCACACAAATCACTATGTATTAAATCAAGCACGTCACTGTTCCTTTGAACACTAGGAAAAGGTTGTCTAGTTATCTTTGTAAGCATGCATGTTTTACACTTTTCTATATTCATGTCAAAAGGTGGAATTAAACCAGTCCTAGACATATCAAACATGCGTTTGTAATGTACATGTTCCACCCGAGCATGCCATAAAGAAGATACTGTTCCCGAGGGAACAGATTCATGTGTACAAGTCATGTAAATAGAACTTATAACTTTATTAATATTCAACTTAAACATTCCATTACATAGGTAACCACGACCAACAAATACACCGCCTTTCGACAATATAAACTTGTCGGCTTCAAACACCAAACGAAAACCTAATTTATTAAGGATACTTCCCGAGACTAAGTTTTTCCTTATTCTGGGTACATACAACACATTATTAAGAATTAAAGTCTTCCCAGATGATAACTCTAATTCCACTTGGCCTTTGCCTAGTACGGGGGCAGTTGACTCATTTCCCATATGAAGGACACGTCCATCATCCACAAGAGTTAATGACTTGAACATAGACTTGTCCCTACACACGTGAGTGGTCGCACCTGAGTCAACCCACCATGATATCTCATCATCCTGCATAAAGAAAGCCTCAGAAATCATAGAAACAAAATCCAAATTAGGAGATGTAACTATACCGGGAACAGTCACTGTTCCTTCCTGACCTTGATGAGATTTCTGCCCATGTTCCTTAGAACCGTGAGCAGTCTGGTTAGAACTATTGTCCTTCTTCCCCTTTGGAGCCGTACAATCCCTTCTAAAATGTCCCGGCTTACCACAATTCAAACATCCAACTCCTTTTGGGGAGCGTCTCTTATTGAAACCGTTACTTGTGTTGTTACGTGGCCTCTTCTTGCCTTTGTTCTTGTTCCCCTTTTGAGAACCATCTTCTACCATGTTAATGGAGGAAGATCCAGGAGTCTCTTTGTCCTTTCCTTTCTCTTGCGTACGAAGGCCCTCCTCGATACGCAAATGGCTTCCAAGTTCCACAAGGGAAATATCTTCCTTCTTGTGCTTCAACATGTGTTTAAAGTCTTTCCATGATGGAGGTAATTTATCAATTACACTTGAAACAGAGATGGACTCGTCCATCTTCAACTTGTGTTGAGCAAATTGCCCCAAGATACGTAGTATCTCATTAAATTGTTCCATCACCGGTCTTGAATCGACCATCTTGTAACTATTGAAGTTACTCACGAGGAACTTCACCCTTGAAGCGTCCTCAACCATGTATTTGGACTCTAATGAATCCCAAAGTTCCTTAGCGGATTCAACATTTTGGTACACATCAAAGAGAGAATCAGACATACCATTTAAGATGTGGCCTCTACAAATGTAGTCATCGTTCTCCCACTTGCTCCTCTTCCTTAGGGCTTCAACCAACACTTCATCATCGGACACCTCGGGCATCGGAGTGGACAAGACATACACCACCTTGAGCGTGGTCAAGAGGAAATGCATCTTCTTTTGCCAACGGTGAAAATCCATTCCCTCAAACTTCTCCAACTTTTGGAACTTTGTCGTCATCTCACGTACAGACGTCATTGATTAAATTCTGATTTCGATTGTAAGGACTGAGCGTCTTGATAGGAACAACCATCGAACTCCCTTGTCCAGTCTTGAATCCTGCTTGCAGTCTGCGAGGGAACAATCAATGATACCTGTACTCGGATAGATTTGAATCGTGTGAACACTTTCCGAAATCAGAATTTCGCCCCTTACAAGCCTTAGGGAATCCACGAAATCTGAAGTGAGATAAGACAAATCTTCTAGTTCTCTCCAAGGCTTTTAGAAATAACTAAACTATAGAATAATGTAATAATAGATTGTGGCTTCGGTTTTGATTTGATCTAGAGAGAGATCTTGTTCAACAACCACGACTCTATTCTCATTTGCCTTAAAATAGGACGTGAGAAATAATAGGGATTCATTTCTGGCCGTTCAACAGAAGTTACATGGTGGTTACATGGTGGTTACCAACGGTTACCAACCCTTCCTTCTATCACCAACGTCTCTCATCAAAGAGACACGTGTTTGACTTCAAACCAGACATAAATGGAAGTTACTAGAGTTTAAACATCAGTTATCAAGGCAGTTTATCATCCACTAAGCACGTGGCGAAAATTCCGCAAGACTGCTAAACTGTTGTTCCCTACAGCACAGTTATTGTTCCCTACAGCACATCTGTAGTTTTCATTGTTCTAAAAGGAACAGCGTAACTTAACCTTTATATATCCCTCTAGACCTCAAGTATACTTACACAAGCGTGTACTCCACACCCCCAAACTCGTGATATAGCTAAGTGAGATCCCATAGTGTCGTATGAACCCCGATCACACTAAAAGGCATTGTTCCAATATAGGGAACAGTCACTTGATGACACTAAAATCACCAACAGAAAGTGTGTAATCCGCTTGATGTGAATTCAAGCCTCCTTAGCTTGAACTTGAATCTCTAGAAAACACTCGTAAAAATGACAAAGAGGAATTTGATCCCTCAAACTAGCTCTGACGCTCAAGTTAGATCGATAATCAATTCTTATTTTGTAAGTAAAACGGCGACCCTTTGACTCAAGTTTGCAACCTTATTTTATAAGTGAATGTATATAGTATTCTAAACTAAGAGTGCATGACATTTTCACCAAGGGTGCACTTCATTATTTTGTAAGTGATTGTGCATTATTTTGTTAGAGAATGTGTATATTCTTGTAAGTTAATGAGTATACTTAAGTTTGCAAACCATACTCATTATAAGTTCATCACGAAAATTCATTTGAAAAAAGGTAATGCACAATTAATAATTTTTTTTTATGCATAATCAGTTGTACAAATTATGCATAGGCAGTAGAAGAAAAATGGACACTCATTATAAGACCATCATGTACACTCACATGAAAAGGTCATTCACAATCGGGTAATGTGAAAATGCACAGTTGAGTAAGATGCGAATGCACAGTCGTTAGTAGAAAGATGCACACTCATGTAACACCATCATGCACACTCACATAAAAAAGTCATACATAGTCGTTAATGTGCAAGTTAATAGACGTAAGATGCAAATGCACAATTGAGTAAGATGAAAATGCACAATCGCTCATCAAAATTTGCATCCTCAAAGGTAAAAAATTAATTGAAGCTAGTTGTAAAATCAGTTGGAGTTGCAAAACTAGTTGCAAAAGTAACATGCACTCATTATAACACCATCATGCACACTCACGTGAAAAAGGTCATACATAGTCGGTAACGTGAGAATACACAAATGGGTAAGATGCGAATGCACAACTTAGTAAGATGAAAATGCACAATCGCTCATAAAAAATACACACACGCGCAATCTTAACCTTTGATCTATTTAGACAAATGATTGAGATTTATTCTCATTTCTCTTCATAGTTTCCATTTTCACATGATCCATTTCTAATCATAATTATCTTGAAAAACTTGTATTATCTATTTTATCATTTAATACTTTCTTAAATTATCTTTCTCGAATTTATCGGAGTAAATAAAATTTCATTGGAATTTATCCTTTTCAATTACTATATACTAAATTTAAGCATTGGTTTCACAAAATAAATTTACAAGATATTTAAGTGTACATCAATCCCTAGGACAAATCTGTAAATTGTTTTTTTAGTAGGAAAGAATTCGGCTTACTGGACAGGCTCGATACAACCGAGAGGCCGATTAAGACTGCAGTCGAAAACGACTAGAAAATCCAAAAACAAACAACACCACCAAAAAAGTACAACTGGCAAGGAACGTAACCTAGAACGAAAAAAGGTAGTGGAAATAGTGAGGGGCTAAAGAGCAGCACCTTTAGCATTCGGGTCATGACGGACAATCGGATAAAAAAAGGACTGATGACGTTGCCTCTAACGGGATAAATGATCTTCAGTAGCCAAGGAAACGTCCAAGCGACCTCGCCAATCACCAACCAGCCATACCCTGTCCTAGAACCACCACTCGAAGTTGTACAACACCTGCCATCAAACAAACACACAAGAAACCAAACTTATGGGCCGGTCCAAAAGGAGGCCCACAAGAGGAGCCAACTAACGGGCGAAAGCCCAGGTAAACAAAAAACAGTCCACCAAAGTGGAAAATATGTCTGAAACACAAAGATCCACGTAGGCTATCACACAACCACAACAAGGAGATGAGGATGACGTACGACCATGCCAGAGACCACACAATCATGCAAAAAACAGCACTGTAAAATAGATCGGAAGGTCGGAAAAATGGAAACTCGATCGGAAATACCGGACATTCCAAGCCCACAAGAACCAAGTTCACTACAAGCAAGGGTCGGGGAAGGGGACCAACGGAATGAACGGAGTGTGAAAAAGGAAGATCAAACCTTGCCCCGATGGATATCGATCAAGGTAATTCCGATACTCGCTCGGAAGATCAAACCTTGGTGCCTGAAAACGGTTCAAACCGTGATTCGGCCCTTCTTGCTAATACATCTGTTCATCGCACAGGTTGTTTAGGGTCCGGGTCAGGCGACGGAATTGACAATCGTAATACTCCAGGGTCCGAGTCAACCGGATTTGACCAATTATGGGACTCGGCTATGCGTGTGGCCGAGAACGAAGGAGATCAAAGGGTTCCGGGGCAAGGCGAGGCCGTACACGCGAACGCTGGCGCCGCGCAAAACCGCGACCGCGGCCCGAGAGCAGCGATCGCGGCCGATCGAACCGCGCCCGCAGTCCTGAAAACCGCGACCGCGGGTTGCGAGTTTCCGAGCCCTCGGGCTCCATCCGCGAGTCGAACCCTAGCCTGGTTAGTCCACGTCTAGAGCAGGGTCAGTCTAGCCGTGCCGGGTCCAATCCCGTCAGAAGAGAAGATCGCATCATCTTATCGTCCGATCCGAATGGCGGGAACGGGGCATCTACTACCAATGAAGAAGAGGACGAGATTATCCACGCTTTGGCAACCACCCTGAGAGAGAACGAGAGATATCAAACGAGGTGTGCAGAAGCCAAATCTCGGTTAGAGCAAGCCCTAGAAGAGGTCGCCAAGTTAAAACATTCTTTGGAGAAGATTCAAGGCAAGCGCCCTGTTGATGAACCAGAAACTGAGGGGACTACTCGACGGCTCGCTAGCGTTATCGAATTCACTGATAACCGCCGTAATCCTCAATCGATCAGTTCTGATGAGCAAGACGATATGCAGGTTGAATACGATAACGATAGAAGGGCACCACGGAACCGACGGAGAAACCACCGCCATGGATCACCGTCGCGTAAGAGGTCGCGGGCCGACCCACCACAGCCGAGCGGGTCGACATCCAGCGAGTCGGGCGGAGCTCACCGCCACGACAACCATCGCGGCCGAAGCCGCGAGCGTCGCCCGCGAGATCACGATCGCGGCGATCGTGAGCGTGGCAAATCAGATCGAGACCGTGGGACGAGCGGTCGGCGCGGTTCCTCACGCGAGCGGAACGATCGTTACGTCCCTTCCCGGCATGATCGAAGTCCGGAAAACCGAGAAAAACACCGACATCGAAGTGTCAGTCTGGAAAGGCTTGAAGGAAGAGCCCGAGCGCTTGAGCGTACCCAAAACAGGTTGTTTATCTTTTGAAAGCGCAAGGCAACACCCTGCAATCGGCTCAGGATCAAGCAGAACACAAGTTGGCCATGTTGACGTCGACGCCGTTTCATCTAGATATTCAACGAGCTCTGCCGCCGTCGAAATTCTCTCCGCCAACTTTTACTGTGTACGACGGAAACACGGATCCTGTAAATCACATAGCCTCCTACACCCATAAAATGGCGTTGTGGGTGTCCGAAGACGCGATCATGTGTAAAATGTTTCCGAGCAGCCTTGGTAAAGGCCCCCTGAAATGGTTTCAGAGTCTGAGGCCAGGTTCGATCCGAAGTTGGGGACGATTGGCTTCAAAGTTCGTGAAGCGGTTCATAGCTAACAGTCGGGATGCCGCCTCACTCGACACGCTTTTTGGTCTCAAACAAGAAAAAGGGGAAAGTTTGCGTCGCTTCTTCAATCAGTTTATGGAGTGCTATGCGGAAATTGAGGGCTGCGATCCGAGGACCGCTATCACCACCTTTAAAAGGTCAATCTTTGCAGACAGTAAGCTGACAGAGGAATTGACACTTCGCCTGCCCTCCACAATTGTAGAGCTTCAGGAGTGTGTTCATCAGTATGTGCGGTTGGAGGAATCCAATCTCAAAATAAGAGGAAGGTCGTCCTCTCCTCCTCGTAAAATCCGCCGCCGAGCTGATAATTTTAAGGGAGAAATTCAAGTCAGGGCGATTTACACTACCTTTAGTGTACCAATCTTTCGGATCTTGCCTCGCATTAAGCATGAAGGTTTCTTCCAATATCCCCCCAAAGAAGAATGCCGAGATGAGGATCCGCGAAGCAGAAAATATTGCATGTACCACAGAAATCGGGGACATATGACTGAGCAGTGTGAGCCATTCAAGCGGTATCTAGAGAGCTTGGTGGAGAAGGGATACTTGCAAGAGTTCATCAAGAAAGAAAAGCTTGAGAAGAATGATGAGTCGGGGCAGAAACAGATTGAGGTGATCCAGACTATTGCAGCGTCTTATAGACATGAAGATGATGAAGCGAGAAGTAATTTCAGAAAGTCTTGCCATGAGCTTGAAGTTATGAGAGTTCAACAAGCCAAGCCTCGACGACCTCCTTCCCCCGTGCGTATGGTGGAAGGATTAGTCTTTAGAGACAAGGACCTTGTTTCAGTCCAAGTCCCTCATAATGATCCGTTGGTTCTGGCAGTCGAGCTAGACGGATTTAAGGTGCGTCGTGCCCTTGTTGATCCAGGGAGTTCGGTCGACATTATGTACTACGAAGTGTTCAAGCTCCTTGGGAAAAGCAATGAAGATTTGGTACCTGTCAAGATGCAACTAACTGGACTTGGTGGCTATCCAACGTATCCGCTTGGAATGTATAAAACCCAAGTCAGCCTTGCCAAGAAAACGATGACCGTTGAGTTTTTGATCGTTGATGTGCCTTCGCCCTACAATTTAATTTTGGGGAGACCTTGGATCCATGGGATTGGAGCGGTACCATCGACCCTTCATCAAATGGTCCAATTCAGAGACGGAGATGCCATCGTTCGAGTCTGGGCAAATCAGTTGGATGCTCGTCTATGTTCCAAGGGAAGTCGTCCAAAGTCGGAATTTATGTAGAAGATAGAAGACGAGCCGAAGTCCGAGCGCCTGCCACGGGACCACCAACACGGCACTGATGCCGAGTGCAAGTCCCCGATCGTGGGGCAAAGCCGTCGCCGCGACGCCGGAGTTGATCACCTCGTCTCGCAAGACGGGGATCGAAAGCGAGATCGCTCGGGTTCCCCTGCGCAGGGACCTCGGGATTAGGACTTCATATAGATAGGGCACTCTTTTTCCCACGTGGTTTTGATGAGGCCCTTAGGTTTTTTCGCTTCTTGCATTTCATCTCGTTTAGCTTTGTAGTTCATAACATTCACGTTTATTTATCAATAAAAGTCAGCTCTTTTGCATTAGTTTGAGTCTTGCATAAAAAAAATGCGCCGCGCAACATTAGTTAATCGCACTAATGGATTTTTCATATGCGTGTATGAAGAAGTTTATGATATTCGCTCATAACACATATGATATTCGCTCATGTGGACTCGAATTATGAATATACGAATATACGAATATACGAATATACGAATATACGAATATACGAATATACGAATATACGAAAGCGCTAGGGGACCAATTGATCGATCTGCATGGCCACTTCGATTAGAAACCCTCTGTACCCTACGTCGCCTAACACGGTGAGTCGTGTAAGGGCGGTGTAGGTGGGGCATTTGTGAGCGGGTAAAATAAACATAATTACCATAGTTATTTTGACTATTAAAAAGGTATTTATTAAATTATTGCGCAGTTATTTTCTTATTTTCTGTATAAAATTATATGGTGGTTATGCAACTTAATGGAAGATTCTATCTTTTATTAAAGGATAGAATTAAATTGGAGATAGGGTGGAATATTCCTTACTTGGGCTTTAAGGCAGTTGGCCAGCCCGAGAGGATAATATTTTCGGCCCTAATGATATAATTTTCGGCCCCCCCTGTAACTCTCTCTTCCATTATAAATACATGCCCTAGGCATGTAGGGAGAGACACATGTGCTTAGCATATTCAGAAATCCTAGGCAGGCTAATATTCGCTTAGCTCGACTGTTTAGGGTTTCATCGCTCTCTTGTTGTACCTCGACGCTCAAACGACGATTGCTCTTCTGACTTAGGCATCAGAGGTGGATTAGGGGGTCCCCGCCCCCTGTGTCCATTGTTTTGCAGGTTTTCCAGGTCAAGAGACGGAAGAGGAGCGGAAGAGGCGGAGTTTTTAATTGGTGTATTTGATACGAATTAAAGGCGATATTTTGTACACCAACACCCCCATATACATTCCAATCATTCTCTGTTTTGTTTAAGCTCGGATGTTGGTGTTCCTAGGGGAAGGGGACATCAAAAAAAATTTCGGTTTAATCTCGTTTGGCTTTCTAATGAAAATTGTTCCAATATAGTTTGTCATATGTGGCAATGTAATCCTGGTTCTCCAACACATCAAGGAGAGAATGAAAGTGTGTAATCCGCTTGATGTGAATTCAAGCCTCCTTAGCTTGAACTTGAATCTGTAGAAAACACTCGTAAAAATGACAAAGAGGAATTTGATCCCTCAAACTAGCTCTGACGCTCAAGTTAGATCGATAATCAATTCTTATTTTGTAAGTAAAACGACGACCCTTTGACTCGAGTTTGCAACCTTATTTTATAAGTGAATGTATATAGTATTCTAAACTAAGAGTGCATGACATTTTCACCAAGGGTGCACTTCATTATTTTGTAAGTGATTGTGCATTATTTTTGTTAGAGAATGTGTATATTCTTGTAAGTTAATGAGTATACTTAAGTGTGCAAACCATACTCATTATAAGTTCATCACGGAAATTCATTTGAAAAAAGGTAATGCACAATTAATAAATTTTTTTATGCATAATCAGTTGTACAAATTATACATAGGCAGTAGAAGAAAAATGGACACTCATTATAAGACCATCATGTACACTCACATGAAAAGGTCATTCACAATCGGGTAATGTGAAAATGCACAGTTGAGTAAGATGCGAATGCACAGTCGTTAGTAGAAAGATGCACACTCATGTAACACCATCATGCACACTCACATAAAAAAGTCATACATAGTCGTTAATGTGCAAGTTAATAGACGTAAGATGCAAATGCACAATTGAGTAAGATGAAAATGCACAATCGCTCATCAAAATTTGCATCCTCAAAGGTAAAAAATTAATTGAAGCTAGTTGTAAAATCAGTTGGAGTTGCAAAACTAGTTGCAAAAGTAACATGCACTCATTATAGCACCATCATGCACACTCACGTGAAAAAGGTCATACATAGTCGGTAACGTGAGAATACACAAATGGGTAAGATGCGAATGCACAACTTAGTAAGATGAAAATGCACAATCGCTCATAAAAAATACACACACGCGCAATCTTAACCTTTGATCTATCTAGACAAATGTTTGAGATTTATTCTCATTTCTCTTCATAGTTTCCATTTTCACATGATCCATTTCTAATCATAATTATCTTGAAAAACTTGTATTATCTATTTTTATCATTTAATACTTTCTTAAATTATCTTTCTCGAATTTATCAAAGTAAATAAAATTTCTTTGGAATTTATCCTATTCAATTACTATATACTAAATTTAAGCATTGGTTTCACAAAATAAATTTACAAGATATTTAAGTGTACATCAATCCCTAGGCCAAATCTGTAAATTGTTTTTTTAGTAGGAAAGAATTCGGCTTACTGGACAGGCTCGATACAACCGAGAGGCCGATTAAGACTGTAGTCGAAAAACGACTAGAAATCCAAAAACAAACAACAACACCAAAAAAGTACAACTGGCAAGGAACGTAACCTAGAACGAAAAAAGGTAGTGGAAATAGTGAGGGGCTAAAGAGCAGCACCTTTAGCATTCGGGTCATGACGGACAATCGGATAAAAAAAGGACTGATGACGTTGCCTCTAACGGGATAAATGATCTTCAGTAGCCAAGGAAACGTCCAAGCGACCTCGCCAATCACCAACCAGCCATACCACGTCCTAGAACCACCAATCGAAGTTGTACAACACCTGCCATCAAACAAACACACAAGAAACCAAACTTATGGGCCGGTCCAAAAGGAGGCCCACAAGAGGAGCCAACTAACGGGCCAAAGCCCAGGCAAACAAAAAACAGTCCACCAAAGTGGAAAATATGTCTGAAACACAAAGATCCACGTAGGCTATCACACAACCACAACAAGGAGATGACGATGACGTACGGCCATGCCAGAGACCACACAATCATGCAAAAAACAGCACTGTAAAATAGATCGGAAGGTCGGAAAAATGGAAACTCGATCGGAAATACCGGACATTCCAAGCCCACAAGAACCAAGTTCACTACAAGCAAGGGTCGAGGAAGGGGACCAACGGAATGAACAGAGTGTGAAAAAGGAAGAGAGCTTTAAAACTAACTCAAACAATGCCAAATCTATAACTATATATTAAAGCTGTTTCTTTTCGAGCCACCAGAACGATTCTGGCCCCACCTTATAATTACAAAATTAATTTTTATTTCTAATATTTTAACTTTTTCTATTAAATTTTTCTTTAACTATTTAAATCTATCTTTAACATCAAACAAATATCTATTTAATATAACGATATCTTTTGAAAACTTCCTTATACAAGTATTTAAGATTAAAGATAAAATATTTTAGAATAAATATAAATCTTTTAGCATATATCTTTTGACGAATTTATTTATAGATATATATAATGATTTTCTTTTATATAAAATTAATGATAAATATTTATAATTTTAAAATTTATAAAAATAGATAATAAAATATTTAATAGATGTATTAAAATATTTGATAAGCCCTAAATTTACATAAATAAAAAAGTAATAAAATGTGAAGAATATAATATTTAATTAAAAAAATTATACATTATGCAAGCAATAAATTACTTATATTAAAATTTATATTTTATTTATTTATCCTATTTATAATGTTTATAAAATATCGAGTCGTAGTGATACATGGTACGACGGGTAAAACTAGTCTGTAATAATAGACAAGGAATTGGTGATGTAAGTTAATTTCTTTTTTTGGGCATTGGAAAAATGTAAGATAATAGACAAGAAATTGTTAGCAGCCCATATTCGTGTTGTATTGGGCACGTGCCTGAATGCTGGTTTACAGCCTCGGTTTATCTCAAATAAAGTCAGGCCCAACAATTTCATCAACAATTTGTTCTAACCTGCTTAATGGTAAAATTTAGAGTCGGAATGGATTCTTAGAATATAGTTTCGTTTGGTAGGGACTAGGGAAATAGGTCATTTACATCTGTCTGACTTGGGAAATATGTTCTTTGGAAGTCACTTCTTATTTCCTCACTACTACGTACAAACCCATGTCACCCACCTGATTCTTAGTTGATACCTCATTAATTACTAGCTTATGCGTTTCGTATGTGAAACCTTATTCCTAGCTATTCTATTCAATCTTGTTGAACAGCCAGCTACATGTAGCTTGTTTGCTAAAATGCCAGACGCGAGTCATAAAATTGAAATTTTTATCATAGCGATCGACATGTATTCGAAATATATATAACTAATATCCATTTATTCGAACTTGAAACCTCTACTTAATTATGCATTCGAGAAATTTGGGCTTACTTTTTAGTTTTAGGGTTTAAAAATTTCGAAATTATTGTTTTATTTTTACTTGTAAATCTTCTGACTTGAAATTTGTTTTTGTGGGAAACAAAGCAAGGCTCCTGTGGGAAATATTATTAAAACTTAAAGAAGTACAAAGGGACCCTAAAAAGGGCTCCTATCTATGTCCAAAACATCAACAAACGAACTATGAATGTGAGAAAACTCGACTAAGTCTGAAGACAAATTTAAAGATAAATTGGCTAGATGATCAACCACTTTGTTAGCCAACGGGGGCACATGTATGAGCTTAGTGGACCAGCTGCAATCGTGGAGTAAACGTCTGCAATCTTCCAAGAGATAGAAATCCTTATGAGGACGAAGGGCGTGTTGATTCAGCAATTGCACTGCACATAGTGAATCAGATTGGAGTTGAACGTGAGAAAACCCCAATCTTTTAGCAATCAAGAGGCCCTTGTAAATGGCCTTAAGTTCAGCGTACAGGGCATCATCACAAGTATCAAACTTAAAGGAGAAAGCATGTAGGAATTGGCCCGTGTGGGAGCGGAAAACGCCACCACCACCAGCAATGCCCGGGTTACCCTTTGAAATGGCGTCGGTGTTGAGAGCACACCAATTGACCGGCGGGGGTTGCCAAGTCATCGTGCTGGTGGGTTGAGCAGCAACGACAGGAGACTTTGGCAGTGCTGAAACAGCAATAGTGTACGCTTCAGTTGTTGCCACAACTTTGGAGCTCAAACGATGTAATAGCCGCAATTTCCGTTAAATGAAAAAAAATTCATTTCTTAATATTTAATTATTTTATTAAATAAAATAATCTCATTAAAAAAATTCTTTCTTTCAAACTCTATTTCTAAAATGAAAGAAATTATAATATTTTCATAAAATATTTAATCGAGTAGATAAATTTATTAAAGACGGAATTTAATAAATTCATATCCTAACGGAAATTCGTTACTCAAAGTCTTCCGATAATTCTTTCTTAAAAAGAAAGCAATGGGCCTTAGCCCGTCCCATTTAAAAAACCCATAATTCAATTCATTAAAAGGGTTTTGGTAGGAATTGAACCCTTGACCTCTTGCCCCTTCCTCCACACCTCTACCATTTATGCTAGTTTGATTTTTTCATATATTAAGGCAACCAGTTGTATTTAAACTCTTTCTTTCTAGTGATATTTTTGCCAAATCGATTTTCGATCCGGTTGAGGCTCGATTGGGGCATTAATGGGGGGAGAATGAGAATGATTTTTATGCAGAGGTTATTCCCTCACACTCTATTTTTGAATAGTCTCCGACTCACCATTGAAGGGGATTTGAGCAATCATGAGATTGATCTCCTCTTCTCTACTTCTTCCACTAACAAGTTGCCTATTTAAAGGACCCATTAGACCATCAAAAACCCATTCTCAATTCTCAAACACTCCCAATTGCTCACCAAAACTCCATTAAAAACAAGTTGATTTCCCACCCAAAAATCAAAGAAATTGGGTTTTATTTTTTTGGGAGCAGCCCCCACATTCGACCACTCCTGGCCACCCTACCTGGCCGCGCCACCCCTTTGCCGCCGCCGAGGTGCCCCCCGGAGCCGCCCTGCCCTTGTGCCGCCCCTCCCCCGCCTTCATCGTTCTGTCCTGTAGCTCTCCATTTCCTTCCTGCGTAAAACCAAACAAGAGGAAGGAGAAGGGTAAAGCTCTTGGGCCTTTTATTCTATTCTTTTGGGTTGTATTTTAATGAGCCCATTCTACTGATAGCATGCATTTAGGTATTAGTTTAAGGGCATATTTATGTTTGAATATAGGTAGTTGCATCCATTTTGGTTAGTATTAGTATTTTTTTGCCTTTCGGTATCTACTCTTGTGCTTTCGTTTTTTAGGTCGTTTTGAGGAGCAGGGATTGGTTAAGTTAAAGGATTCAAGATTGGAGTTATTCAAGTGTCTCTTCCAAGCATATCCAAGCCACTTATGATGATCATTAAGGCCCAAGAGGTTGTGGAAAAGAATGCTTAAAACCGGGCCATGTATTAGAGTTGTTGTTTTGACACAAATTTCTTGTAACGCATCGTTCAAGAGTTACAATGGTCGAATAAAGCTGAATTTTGTATCATTGGAAAGCTAACTCGAAGAGATACAGTTCATATTTTTACTTTTGAGTTCAAATTCCAACTCTAAATGGGTCAAAACAGCCTTCGAAAGTACCATCAAAATTCTGTCAAGACAAGAACCGCGATCGCAGCCAACCTCTACGGCGATCGCGGCTATGGCGGTCGTGGCCCTATTGATTTTACATGAGAGGAAATCTTTCCGCCTTATCTTTATTGCTTTTTATTATGTCTTTCCTTTCGTGTTTTTAGTTGACTACTTAAGTCTTGTTTTAGACTTTGTTGGGGAATCTCTACATCTCTGAGACCTAATTCCTATTATTCTAGTTTGTATTCTCTCTTCTATGGAGAACTAAACCCTTTAATTCTATTCAAGTTGTAGCTTTCAAATTAAAGTTTATTGTGAGATTCTTCTATTCAGGTTTATTTCTACACGTTATTTCAATTCTCTTGTGCATAATTAATATTGATTGTATTGATTTCTACTTGATTGATCACCTAGTTGGAATTAGTACTCTCTATTGCTAGATCTATGTTTTCTCGTACTAAAACTTAATCTTTGTAGCAACTCAATTGTTTAGGACTCGTTAGACTAAAACAATTGAGAAAGAGATTTGAATGCATGTTGATTGTTTGACTTGTTGGAATTCAATTGCATGTATCATGTTTATCCTTGTTCTCATTGCTAGTATCCTTATTATTCATGATCGTTTCATGTTTGTTTTGATATTAAGTATTTACTTGATCCTTTGGCTTGTTTATTATATTTGATCAGGATATGAATAACTAAAAGAAATAACTTGTTTGAATCAATGATCAATAACTTGAGGAAGAAAGTGGATGCTTGAACATGATTGCTTTTCCTTAATTGATAAAAATCCAACCTTTGCTCCATTTACTTGCTTTGTTTACTTCAATTCCTTAGTTTTAGATTAATAATAAAAAATCCTCCTTTGTTACTTTTCTGAGTTGATAATAATAATAACTTAGGATACAAGTGTCTCTTGGGTACAACCCCGACTTACCGACTATACTAGTTGAGTAAGTAGGGATTTATATTTTGATTTGGTACGATGACTTTCAACCAGTCAAATTTTGGCGCCGTTGCCGGGGATCGAACCTGGATCACCCGCGTGACAGGCGATAAAACTTACCACTATACTAAAATGACATGATTAAACCTTGCTTAAAACATGGTTGTCCTCAAGCAAGAAATAGATTTAACAACCCACAAACAAGCAATTCATGCATCCACTTAGATTAATGCTTAAGCAAGAATAACAAGAGACATGATTCAACAATTGACATCATAGCATGTATTTTGGCATCCAAATAGATCAAGTAAACACATCCATTCTAAACCTCACTAGGAACATGTGTTTTCACTCTCACTCATGTGTTTAAAGGCATATATATGTTTCGCTCAAACTCAGCTTTGAAAGCCTAGCTACCATAGGCTTGCATTAGTGTTCTATATCTCCACCGCTAAAGACTATGCATACAACAAAAATCATGAGGTCTTTCGAGGGTTGCATTGGGGCCAAGGTAATAAGAATTTGGTCGGAATCATTTGGTCATGTGGTGCTAAATCCGGGAATAAAGACTTAACTCAATTCTAAAATAACACCAAACTTCAATTCTTTTTCTTCTTTCTCAACTCCTACTCTCTTAACTCCATTTGATCTTCTTTTTTTTTCTTCCCTTTCATTCTTTTTTTTTCTTCTTGTTTCTTCAACTCTCATATAATATTTTTTAAACCAATTGAAGACTTCAACTTTTAAGCTCATCTTTTTTTTCTTTTCACCCTCATTTTCAAATTCAACCACTCATCCACCAATTACTCTTTCATCACCCCCATACTTGGCTCACAACCAGAAAACAAATCAAGTAAAAATCTAATTCCTGGATGGATCAACCTTATATAAGGCTCACCCCCATTCTTGGCTCACAACCACAAAACAAATCAAGTAAAAATCTAATTCCCGGATGGGTCAAGCTTATATAAGGCTCTGGATTTATTTTGTGGAGCTTCCAAAAAAATAGGCTATTAAGGCTTAGAAAAGGGGCTTCAAAAGAAGGAACATATGTAAGGGTGGATAAGGGAATAATAGGCCAATAAAAAAATGCCATTTTAATGTCATATGCAAAAGTCATGAATATAGCCTCGAAAAAGATATCTAAACGCAAGTTCTAGAGGAAGCAATCAAGTGAGAACACACAATGAAAAAAGAGGACTCATAGATGCATAGTCCTAGAAAGGCCAAAAATAATCTCACAAGGTAAAAATTGCCTAGAACTTCCGTGTAACTTAGATCTCAAAGATATACATGCTCAATCAAATAATCAAACATGCTCTTAAAGAAATAAACGTTATCAAGTTTCAAGCAATCCAAGCAAGTTAAGACGCAAAAATCATCATAAAATATATTAGAGAACAACTGGTTTCTTTGCTTAGGGAAATATGTCAATCCTAAAATGCATGATATTTTTATATATTTTTTTTATGCAATTATGAATGCAAAAAAAAATTAAACATGCTTTGCAAGAATTTAAACAATATGCAATGCAAAACTACCCTAACATGTAAATGTTCCCCTCTCCCATGCTTAAAAAATACATTGTCCTCAATGTATAAAATAAAAGAGAGGAAGAGAAAACACTCACAAAGTCATCTACTCTTTTGAATATGGAGGAGGTTCAAAGTGGCAACAGTACGGTGGTGAAGACCCAAGATAGATGGAGAGCAATGAATTCACAAGATTAGACATTGTTAATGCCCTTAACAACCTGTCAAAAGCCTGTGAACACATCTCACAAAAATATAAGTAGCACAAGGATAAATTGAAATTGAATAACAACCCATTCAAAAACCGCTTCAACTTATCAAACATGTGAGACCAATTCTCATGAGATGGCATATGCTCAAACAAATTCAACACAAGTGGTGATGTTAGAAAATACTTATAGTATGGGTCAAAGTACTTGTCATCATTACCACTTTCTTCAAAGATGAACTTCAAGTAATCTCTAGCACCATAGGCTCACTTGTAACCAAAAGCTTATTGGTGTCCTCGAGTGCCTGCAACAATCTTACTTCTTGCTCCTTGGAGAGTTTCTTAGAGATAATAATAGGTAATGTATCACCCTCTCCAAGGAAAGCATAGTTAAGATGTTCAGGAAGTTGTTTTTGCTCAATTTGTGGTGCCTACACTACATAAGGAAGCAACTTATCGCTAGGGAGAGTTAGTGGTATGGGCCCAATGGCCAAAACATCAGCAGGGAATTCACAACAAGCACTCAAATCAGCCAGGATATCATGATATCTATCAAATTCATTTGAGAGCACATCAACAATATAACAATCAAGTTGTTGCTCAAGTGTCAATAAATCAACATTTGGAAAGTCATATGGATACAATTCTGCAAATCTAATCAACTTTCCACTATCAAATGCCGAGAATGCTTCACTCGGATCAAGACATGACATGCACAAAAGCAACTCGGTATTCACCTCATTGAAATGACTATTCAGCTCAGAAAGTTGCAGATCAATTACTTCATAGAACAAACCAGCACGATAGTAATTTAGATTGGTAACTTGTTGAAGGTTTCGACGAGCTCTTCCTGGAATGACATAAAAGTCTTCCAACTTTGGGACATCAATTTTCTGCTTGATACAGAATGAAACAACTCTTTCCCAAAATGATTCCCAGCCTCCATCTCTCATTTTTTTTGGAGAAGTAGATTTGTTACTTTGACAAGCTTCATTGCGTTGACAATATCTTGATCATTTTTTTGCAACGCTTGTGACAACTCATTTGAAACTCCAAGAACAATCTTCATCAA
Source organism: Fallopia convolvulus (assembly GCA_964016875.1). Lineage (NCBI taxonomy): Eukaryota > Viridiplantae > Streptophyta > Magnoliopsida > Caryophyllales > Polygonaceae > Fallopia > Fallopia convolvulus. The sequence continues at coordinate 15,786,491 of OZ024720.1, forward strand.
GAATAAGAAAAATGCAAATTCAAAGGACATCATGGAATCAAGAAGGTTACCTACTTGAGCTCTTTGGCTTGGATCTGAATCCTTCTGAATAGCTATAAGCACATCAATTATTGAGTCATATAAAACAATCAAATTCACCATGTTCTGTAGTCAGAATTCCGACGTGTTTGCCCAGCTCGACCCAAAGATACTTCCTAATTTTTTCCCCTTCCAGACAAGATTTCACCTTCATTAAGCCCTTTAGCTACTTGCTCAAAGGATTTAGTTCAAAGCATGTCCTTTCTTTTGCACGATTCACTAACAATGTTGCTCAACATAGAGATTTCATAGAAAAACTTCTCTACTTTTGTCAATTCTTGAGCAACAACTATACTGCCAATTGTAACTGATGAGCAAAGCAATGAACATAATAAGCAGATTGATTCTCCTCCATTACCAAGCTCTTCAAACCATTAAACTCACCCCGCATATTGCTAGCTCCATCATAACCTTGTCCCCATAAACTAGAAATACTCAACCCATGTCGAGAAAAAAGAGCCTCAATATTCTTTTTCAATGACAAAGCAGTGGTGTCAGGAACATGAACAATCCCAAGGAAACGCTCAAGAACACACCCTCTATCATCCACAAAACACAGAACAACAGCCATCTGTTCTTTCACTGATATATCACGAGCTTCATCAACTAAAATAGAAAACAAATTATCACCCATATCTCTAATGATTGCATTTGTTGTCTCGACAGCTATTGCATTGATAATATCTTTCTGAATCATAGGTGAAGTCAATTTCAGATTCTCAGGTGCATTACTCAGTGCAACTCTCTTACATCATTATGGTTGAAAAGGAAGTGCAAAAGTTCAAGAAAGTTACCTTGATTACCCAACTCATCATATTCATCATGTCCTCGAAAAGGTAATCCTTGCAACTAATTGAGGCAGTTAATCTGACACGATAATCTACATGACTCTGTTCTGAATGATTAGACACACATACTTCTATATGCTGTTTCTGAAGTATCAAATCTTCACAAGCACGCACACATCTACTATGAACATTGTTATGATCACCAACATGAAACCCAAAGCGTTCTTTTTTCCTCCAGTTTTTAAACCCTGTCCCAACAAATGAATCACACCTCCTTGTTTACCAAGATCGGGTTTGAAGAGAAAGCAAGGTAAGCAAAATGCAACATCTTTTGATACACTATATTTCAACCAATAATCGTACTCAGTGAACCAACCGAGAATAAATCTACGAGTTTGATTTCCAAATACAGTCATATGAAAATCATGATTTCTAGGTTGACAAGGTCCCTTCTGCAAATAAACTCGTCTAACCCTTTCTCTATATTTTGTGAATCCCCAATAAGTAGAAAAAATCTCTTGATTTCCTGGACAATTAAAGAACATGAACATCAAACTCTAAATTCATAAATCATTACGGAAGTTTTGGTAGAAGGGCATCATAAAAAGATTAAGGCTCCAAAATTTTACCACAACTTATCAGAAGTTTTAGCTTATCAGAAGTTAAAAAATTTGCTATAGCAGAAATCTACTCAATATTTGCTATAGTAGAAATCTGGTACAAGTATATAGAAGGTAAGTTGTTGCCTAGTCTACCATAGTTTACACCAATCTCAGCACCTGAAATAGCAAGAATTAAAAAATAATGAAACAAGGGGTTAAGAGTGGAGACTTTCAAAGAAGAGGGTTTTCAATTGGTGTTTTCGAAAGTAGGCTTTTAGGAACTTTCCAAGTGGAAAATGCACAAATTAAACAAGGGGTTAATTACTAAATTTTGCAAAATCATCCTTGATTGCAACAAATTTGCTCCAGAAATCAGCCTAACTAGTTACAATCTTGTAAACCCACATTTTGTTTTCAGCCCAATAAGAAAGACTACACCAAAATTGCTCTAGAAAATGTGTTTTCATTTCTTCCCTAAATGGGTGGATCAGTAGAAGCAACCATAATTATCAGCCAGAAAACACAATTTTACAATTTCACACTAATGATATTATATGATTGTCATAACAGTAATCAATATCAAAGAACAAACCCCTCGAATCTTGAGACCTTAGTTGATGAATGGACTACAGATTTTCAAATTTCAATCCCCAATCAAAGCTAACAGAACCAAGCAGCAATAAAAGCACAAAAATGTTCCAAAACCAGTAATTGGCAGAGAAGTTGATGAATGCAGAGAAGTTGATATGACCTTAATTAGAAGCAAGGATTGGTCGTTGGAGGATTGCGGACTTGCAGCAGGGGCGGGCGTGACTCGTGTGACGGAGCCGAGGAGCAAACACGAGTGCTGATAAGCGTGAAATGGTCGTACAAATAACGGCTATGCAAAAGAGTCCTAACAACCTAAAGACTGTAGTCTTAGGGAAGTAAGGGTCGAATCCACAGGGAGGAGATTTATCTTTTTATGTGAATTTTATGTCAATTAAAGTAAAAGGGGTTTTTAGAATTAAACTAACTATTGATAATGCTAAAACTATCAAAGCAAAAAGAATTGGAGTTTTTATCAAATTAGGGAAAACACTTAGTCAACCAGAGATCCACATTCGTATGACAAGTTGATCATCGATTTACTCAATATCGCATGCATATGGAATTCCAATTCCTTTTCAAATATAATTAATAGCACAACCAAATACTATCAATCCTAACTAATTGTATAACCCTGAAACTATCAAGATTCTATTCAAAAGCAGCATTAAGAATAGGAATATAATCAGAATACAATTCTAGCATAAAACAACCAACTTTTATACTAGAATGCAATTAAACTCTCTTCTACAATAGACTAGCACAACCAGATACTAGTACAATGCAATTTGCTACTATGAAATAGAGAAACTCAACCAGTAATTTCTCTAATCTAGCAATTGAGATTCAATAACAACAACCCTAGAAATTGCTGAAATCAATCACAAAAAAAATTCAAACAAGAGAGTAAAATAATTCCATGCAATAGATAAAGAGTAGAAATCCCACAACTGAAAGTCACACAAATGCTTCAAACTGTCTGACTAAGCAAAAGGGCTTAGTTCTCCATGAAAAACTAAAAACTCTGAATAGAAAATACGATAATAGTGTACGAATGAGAGATGCAACTCTCTAAAAACCTATTATATCAAACTAGGTCTAAAAAGTCTATCCAAAAATATATAAACTCGGAATAAAGCTAATAAAGATATGGCCAATCAAAATATAACATGTGTCTTCACTCGGATGCGCTGACCACCAAAGGCGGCGGGCGCCGCCTGGTAAGCGGCGGTCGCCGCCAGCACCAGAACACTAATCTTCAGGCTTCTTCGATCCAGCTTAAAAACTCCAAATTAATGCATCTTCGGGTCTTCTTTCTCCTAGATGGAAATAGCATATAAAACACCTAAAATAACCATAAATCCATGCTAAAACTCCTCCTAAATACACAATATATTTGTGCATATCAAACTCCCCCACACTTGAATCTCACTCGTCCCTGAGTGACTCAGAAAACTATCACTCATAAAATCTATAATCCCCAGATCATCAATATGCAAGGAAGCTCACAAAGAGGAATATAAGCATTCTCATGCAAGCTCAACACCCAACCTACACAACAACACATATAGCAAATAAGCTATATCTACCCCACCATACTCAACATCAATCATAAATGAGCAAATCATCATCAACATCAAATCAACATAATGCTCAATTCTAACCACCAAGCAATCCCCAATATCCATCAAAACATCAAACATCAACCTACCAAAATCTAACCACCAAAAATTCCATCAAAAACACCAACCAAGAGAGTGAAATTCTCTATAAATATACACCTTATACCTCCTAATGAAAACCTACCCAAAACACTCCTATACTCCACTTCTTATGTCTCCTGCGCCGGTAAAAAGATAGTCCTAAAACACTCTTTTTTCTTTCATTCATTTTGCTTAGGCGCCTTTTCAGGTTTTCACCTAACACTCTCTTTTCATTTTTCAATAATGGACTCACCAACTCACACCACTCTGAATCTATTTTTTCCAAGGCCTAATGCCTTCCAGATTACCTGCTTATTACCTAGACCGCCCTTTCGGGTTTTCAGTCTATCCCAGGATTTTATTTGCCTTTTTTCAATTTTTATGGCTCTTTTTTTTTTAATTTTTATAGCATATCAATAGTAATATAATTCCAACTCCCCCACACTTAGGACACACATTGTCCTCAATGTAATAAAGACAAGATAAAATAAAGGGGAAGTAGAGAATAATACCACTACTGATCAGATGGTGGTGGATACGGTGGATACTGCGGGTAGTCAGGATATGATGGATAATTGGGCCACACGCCCTGAAAAAACTGAGCCTGCTGCTGAAAGTAGCTAGTCTGCCGTTGAAAAAACTGAGACTGGTCCTGATGAAACTGGTGGATCCGGTCTATAGAAGTAGATAAAGCAGACTGTTGTATATACATCTCCTCCTGACGAACTGAAAGCTGGCTCATCCAGCGCATCATATCATCCTGCCAGCTCAGACCAGTGTCAACTCCAGAAGTACTAGGAAAATCTGAACCAGGGACATCCTCATGCATAATTGTGTCGTCCTGTGGAGTTGTCTCTGGAATATGCTGTGGAGCAGATGGAGAAGGAGCCTGTGGAATAGAAGAAGAAGAAAAAGAACCAGGAGCTCTCACAACAACTGCCAACCGTCTGAGATCAAAGTGATGATACTCAGGTCCAAATGGTAAACCATCAATGGGCAGATGAATCTTATAAGCACTCATAGGACCAAACATATAATCAATATGATCCCCAACATCAGCAATCACTGAAGCGTTCTTCAAGAACCTCTTATCATAAGTGTAGCGAGTAGAAAAACGCTCAGCTGGAGGAGGAAAAGGAATGTCCAGCAAATCAGCAATGAGAGAAACTATACCGCCTATAGCAATCTTGCCCTTCTTCTCACTCCTACACTTCTTACAGCTAGATAAAAATAGAGCCTTCCAGTCTTTCACCAAGGCACACTTCGGTGTCAAAGTCCAAACCGCCTCCAAGTCAGGATGATTGATCTTGTTTGATTCAGAATGACCAAACCAAGCCATCCTAAGCACCCTGTGAGCTAATCGAAGAGAAGGATGTGACCACTTATAATTTTCTCCCCTCCCTTAGAATCAAATGGAGTGGAACCAGTAGAATGATCCCAAAATGTAAATTGAGCACTCGCAGTAGTCCAATCATCCGATGCAGAAGGCTGTTTGGTAATACCAAACGCCACATCCAGATCATCATAACTCAAAACATGCGGAGAACCATCTAACCGAAACGTGATCCTAGATGTCTCACGATCATCCTCAAGAGTAATGATGAACTCCCTAGTCCACTCGGTATATGTAGGAGAATTCTTGAAATAAAAATTACCTAACCCTCCATGATCAAACATCCGCCTAGTACACTCCTCTAGGCCTAACTCTCTCATAAAAGCATAGTCAAAAAATATAGTAGAGACAAACTCCTTCTCATCCACATCTTCTTCCGCCCCATATAAATTTCAGATTGAGCGGATCTAGTAGCACCCCGCTTTCTAGTACTCATATTCAGCAATTATAATGCTCAAAGGGACCGAAAATAGAGAAGCAAAGGCCAGAAATACCCGGAAAAGGAGGGCGGCGAGGATCGGAAATGCAACAACGAGCAAAATTCTAGGCGGGCAGGCGGCGGTCAGGCGGCGGTCGCCTCTATGAACGTGTTCTTGGCGGCGCTCGCTGCTAAGAAACGGCGGTATCCACTAAGAACTTCTTCGAAAACCCCAGAAAATTTCGGAGGCGAGGGCTACTGAAGGCGGCGACGGTCGTTGCAACCTGTGGCGAGCGAACGGCGGGGACTTGGGGAGGAGCGGCTAGCTTGAATCCGACCCCAGCAAGAGTAGATGTGAGATTGAAGTATACTTCTGATCACTCTCTATTTTTCTTTTCTTTTGTAAAAGTTCTCTATTTTTTTCAACCTCAATTTTTTCTGGTAACTTCATCCCTCTTTCTGTTTTTATTCTTTCAGCCCTCTTTTTTTATTTTTTTAAAGGGAAAAGAATGAATTACCGTACGACAGGGGTGGCGAGCGCCGTTTAGGGGCGGCGGTCGCCGTTTTTAGGCGGCGGTCGCCGTTCACCACTTCGTAGCTAAGCCACTTTGGGACGAATTAATGGCGGGCGCCGCTACCTAGGCAGCGGTCGCCGCCTTTATTCTTGGCGTCCTTTTCATCAACTGCAGATTAGTTCACCCAAAAACAAAAGGAAAACGAAAAGAAAACAACTAAAGTAGAAAATAAGAAAAACAAGATAGTACCTAGGCCGGGTTGCCTCCCGACAAGCGCCTTATTTAAGCTCGTGGCTCGACCTAATGCCAATTCATCAGTCTTCAGCGTCGGGCTTTGTTAGGACAGCTTCCTCAATTGTGTCCTTGGTAAATTCCTCATGATACTTCTTCACTCTTTGACCATTCACCTTAAATAATGTTTGTGCTTTTGGATCATAGAGCTCAATTACACCATGGGAAAAAACATTAACAATCACATAAGGCCCTGCCCAACGGGATCTTAGTTTCCCTGGAAAGAGTCTAAGGCGAGACTGAAATAAAAGGACTTTGTCACCAGCTTTGAAGTCCTTTCTCAAGATGTTTTTATCATGCCAAGCCTTAGTCCGCTCTTTGTAGTGAATAGTATTATCATAAGCTTCAATCCTGGCCTCCTCCAACTCCTATAATTGGAGCTTTCTAAGCTCCCATGCTTCTTCAAGTTGTAAATTGCACTTCTTGATACCCCAATAAACCTTGTGTTCCAACTCAACTGGGAGGTGACATGCCTTACCAAAAACCAACCTAAAAGGTGACATACCAATAGGTGTTTTGTAAGCTGTCCTGTAGGCCCATAATGCATCATCGGGCCTCTGGCTCCAATCTTTTCTGCTAGGAGACACCGTCTTCTCCAGAATAGATTTAATCTCCCTGTTTGATACTTGTTGATAGGGAATCTCGGCCAACAAATAAATTTGTAAGTCAAGACCCCGCTGAGTATAGCGAAGTCAGGATCGTTCCACTAAAAGCAAGGTTGTTCGTCTATCAATCTACCAAAAATCAAACAAAAACAAATAAAAACACTCACGAGCAGCCTCGTTAACGACGTTGTCATGGTCGTTAACGAACCACCGAACACAAAACACTTCAAATAATGACCTAATTAAAATCTAATTAAAATTCGGTACCAAGGCAAGCACTCAGCAACGAAAATTCACCAGAAATAATTCAAATAAAACAAAAATCTAGGACTAGGGACACCACAACATAGCCAAGCATAAAAACTCGTAAGAAGAAAAGATCATGCCTTTAAACAGATAGAGTCATCAAATTTCGTTGACTTATCAAGTAAATTAACAAACTTTCGCATCCTAATTCACTTAATTGCTTGTTTTAGATCTAAAGCTTGAAACTTTCGTTTGCAAACAATATCAACCTTCAAGTTACTAACTCCCTCTTTCAATTCAGTTAAAAACTCAAATTACCTCCACTTTCGTTTTGGTATAAGCACAACAAACAATTCTCAATCAAAGATAAAAGGCATTCACAACTCAATCTTACTCATCAAACATGCTCAACTATGCCGGGCTTAACCCCGATCCTAGAAAAAGAAACTACTCACTAGTCATAACTAAGAAACTAAAAACTTCAACCAAAAGAAACATTGAAACAAAACTCAAACTCGAATTATTAAAAATTATATCGTCTTACAGAGATTTAGAAGAAACCGAAAAACATCAAAATACCGAACCACAATCACGACCAACGACCCCGGTGACTGTCATCTACCGAGCCTCGACGATCCTCTTCCGATCCGACTTTCTCTCTCTCGGCCCTTCAAGAATCTCCTCCTAAAAATTCTCTCTAAAAAGCTCTAAATTAAGTCCTCCCTTTCTATGCTAGATAGAAGGGTATTTATACTAAAAAGCTAAAAACTAAAAAGATATAAACTTTCCTAAAAAGATAGAAACAAACCCTAAAAGATAGAAATAAAATCTAAAAAGATATTAAGACCTAAAATACATATTCTAATAACCTCAAAAGATTCTAAAAAGATACTCAACCGACACGGAAATAAATTCCCGCTCAGGATCGGTGAATTATAAAATAAATACTCCAAATCTTCTCCTTCGTGGCCTCGTTAACGAGCCTTCACAGCCTCGTTAACGAGCCTGGGCTTTGTTTTCTTCCACACTTCCTCTTGTGATCTCGAGCTTCGACTTCTTCAATCTTGCACTCCTCCGTCTTTCGCTGTAATGCTCCAAATTCAACTCCATTTAGCTCCATTCCTCGCTAAAACCTACAAAATTCACAAAATAGCGTAGATTCCACTCTTTTCACAAAAATATGCAAAACTATCTAAAAACACTCAAAAATAAACCTAAACTAAACAAAACTAAACCTATTAAGCAAAGAAAACCTACTAAAAACTATACTAAAAATGCGAATATCAAAATACCCCATACTTAGACTTGCTTGTCCTCAAGCAATAAACAAGACACTAACCAAAACCAAAAAAAAAAATCATGCTCATCAAAACATAGCCATCTTCTAAAAAACAACATCTACACATAAGAAAATTATAGCAAAAGACTATTAACATCCTCACACATATATGCACTTAAATAGACATAAAATAATACAATCCAACCTCTCAAGGGATATAATGTGTTTCACTCAACTCTCAAGTGTTTAGGCTTATAAATTCAATCTCTCAACTCATCTTATGTACAAAAACTCATAGAAATTGGAACTTATATCACCAATACTCTACACCCAAGATTTGTCAAAACAAGCAAAGAATCATCAAGAGAACTTAGGAGGCTCAATGAAAAACTTCATAGAAGTTTCCATTCGGCCGGGTTGTAATGGGGATTGGTAATAACAATAAGGCGTGGAAATATTTTGGCTATATGGTGCTAATAATATCCGGGAATCAAGGGCTCCTAAAAACTCACATATCACCAAAACTTTTCATATAAGATAACCAAACTCACTCTTCTTTATGCACACTTCTCTCATTAACCCCTTTTATCTCAACAAATCTTGCTTACAAACACTTAGGAAATTTGGCTCATGCACATTATCACTTTTCAACTCTTCACTTTGGATTTCTCAAGTCCTTTCTTTTCTTTTCTTTTTTTCTTTCCGCGGGGGCTCGGTACCGAACCCTTTTAGGGTCGGTAACGACTCTGAATTATTTTTCTTTTGTTTTCCCCTTTACTTTCCACTTCATTTCTTTTGTAAGTGCATTCAAGGAACCAAACTCCTTTTACATAACAAATTGCAAGATACTATCCTTTACCCAACCCAAATTACCCCACACTTGAACCAAAACATCTCACTCAACAAGACCATCACCATAACCAACACTAAGTCCTAATCCCCAGATAGGGTCAAGCTTATCTTGGCTAGGGAATTATTTTGTGGAGCTAAAAATAAAAGGCTTAAGGCTCAACTTGGCTTCAAAAAGAGGATAATGATAAGGGTGGATAAGGATTAATAGGGCTTATTAAAATAAGTTCTCCATCATATGACTTACATGCAATGAACTAATATCTCATATAGGTCTCAAGTAATAGATAACCATGCAATGACAAGAGATAATATGCATAAGGAGAGTAAATCACACAAAAAGAAGAGGGATTCTTGATGTTCTTCCTATAAGGCCAAAAATAACTCACAAGGTAGCAATTTTTGTTGGATTTCAGTCACTTCTACCTAAGATCATATGTGCTCAATTTCATCACAAGCTAAATATCCACATAAAAACAATTTTCAACATGATTCAGGCAAAGCTATCCAAACATGCTATGGAATTACATGATCAAGCAAGTTAAAGCATATCATAGGACATCTAAGTGGAATATCATCAATCCTTAAAAAAAAAAAAAAAAACTGACACAAAACTGAGTTTCCTTTTCCCATACCCCATACTTAAACCAAACAGTGTCATCACTGTTTAAAATCATAAAAATAAAGAGAATAAGGAAAAGGGAACTCACAAAATAAAACTGAAGCTACTTGGAACCATTGATCACTTGAGGAGCATTGGGGAAATTTTATTCAGTTTGGTAGAGGAGGTCGGTATCGACCCTGTGGGGGTCGTTACCGAGCTTGCGTGCTTGTACACCGATTGTCTTTGATTGTAGCACTTCTTCTTTTTGTACCTGAGTCACATTAGAAAAACTTCTATCCTACTACACTAATCTAACCTAAAAACAAGTCAAAAGAAAGCTAGAAAAAGAACTAGGAAAGCAAAAACAAAAAGCGGGTTGCCTCCCGTAAGCGCTACTTTTAACGTCGTTAGCCCGACGAACTTACCTTGTCAAATCAAGGTGGTTTCCATCCAAATATGTTGGGATCAAGAGGGACCCCATACTTAGCCGAAACAACATTCTCCAAGATGTTTGGCCCTCTATCATCCACAAGAATGCTTCGTAATCCTACAAAAGGGTTAGTAAAATCCAAAAACCAAGGAGGTTTTGACTCCTTCACAGTACTAACAGTAGGATATGAAATAGGACAAGGATAGGAGAAAGGATCATGACCAGAATTGATTGGATAAGAACAAGAAAACTCACCAGGGTCATTCGGGAAGTGGCTCGTTACCGAGGTGGTGTGGGTCGTTAACGACCCTGCTGGATCTGGAAGTGGCTCGATATCGTTCTTGGATCCACCACCCACCTCGTACTTCTTCAAGAATGGGTCGTTACCGACCCAGGGTGGGTCGGTAGGCTCCTTGATAGGCGTGTCTCTATCGATTTTGCTTGTTTTTGTACTCAGAGAGGGGTCGATACCGAGCCATGGTGGGTCGGTAGGCTCCTCAGTACTACAACTAGCCACTTCACTTATGGGCGAATTGAAATGGAATTCAACCTTCTCTTCTCCAATATCAAATGTGAGAATTCCTTTTCGGACATCTACTCGCGCCCCTGCGGTGGCTAAAAATGGTCTGCCTAGAATGATTGGCATCGCAGGGTCTTCAGGCATATCTAGCACAATGTAGTCGTTTGGAACAAAGAATTTTCCAACTCGGACAGGAACATCGTCAACGACTCCAGTTGCTTTTACAGAAGATCCATCCGCCATGTAGAGTTTCATCTTGACAGGCTCTAGTGGTCCCATGTTACCTTTTAACCAGATGGAAAGAGGAAGCAAACTAGCACTGGCTCCCAAATCACATAAAGCTTTAAATTTGTGGTCGCCTATGCCAATCGTGATGGCAAATCTCCCTGGTTCTCCAAGCTTTTCTGGTAGAGCTATTGATCTGACTTCATCCTGCAGCTCTGTAATAGACCTTTTCCTACTAAGAATATCCTTCAAAAATTTTGTGTAAGCCGACATTTCACTTAGGGCGTGAGCGAATGGGATGGAAATATTAATGCCCTGAAGAATCTTCACGAAACGCTTGAACCTACTCTCAGTAGAGTCCATAGATTTCTTAGTTGGAAATGGAAGATATTTCACCATTCTCGGAACCAAGTTAGGTTCGAGAGGTGAGAGTACCGGGTTGACACTAGGGTCGTTTATTGTCCTCGACGGGTCGTTACCGACCCTGATGGGGTCGTTAACTACCCTGGGGTTGAGAGGAAGGCTCGGTTTAGAGAACTTACCTGGGGTAGGATCGTCAGGAATCCTCGGAGCCTCGTCATCCTTGTTTGTGGGCTCGTTATTTGCCCTCGCTGGCTCGTTAACGAGCCGTTTGGTGACGTCTTGTTCCTCCTAGTCTTCAGCTTGAACTCTCTCTGGCAATGTCTTCCCGCTTCTGAGGTGTACCGCTGCTATTTGGCCTCTAGGGTTCTCCTCGGGGCGGCCCGGGAGTTGTCCTTGTGGTCTTGGAATCCGTGCAGCTAGGTCCCCTAGTTGGGAATCAACACTCCTCTTCCAAATATCGAAATCTCATTATCTTTTATCTTGTCGGTTCAGTTTGGCTTGAACTTCATCTACTTTGTTGTTTACTCCGTTAATGTTTTCCTTTATTTCCTGAACCCATGATGGCGTCTCTTGATAGTCCGGAGGTTGGTAAGGAGGAACCCTTTGTTCTTGTTGAGGAGGTTGGCTCCATTGGTCATATGCATAATTGCCCCAAGTGGGCTGATTGTAATTCCTCCATGCATAAAAAGTATCACCTTGGTTCCTATATGGGCCCCACATGTAATTATCCTCTTCATATGCCTTAACAGCTATGGTTTCCCTTTCTCTCTAGATCTCTTCTATCTCTAAACTGAGTTCAGCAATCTGCCTAGCTAGTTCTTCATGTGTAGCCATGGCCTTGCGTACTCTTAATCTCCTGTGGAGGGAACGCTCGAGTTCAGGGTCTACTTCTGGATGAGAGACAACTCGACGTCCTTTAATTGTCCTACGCTGTAAGCAAAAACAAAAACAAAAAACAAAATTAAAAAGCAAAAACGGGGTCTTGGACAAGGTCGATAACGAACCTAGGGGTCGTTAACGAGCCTGGAGTGATCCCGTAAAATAGAAACAACAAAAAAAAAAGAAAAGAAAGAAGCAACTATCTGTCGGCACGATCATTAACGACCCTGAAGGGGTCAGTAACGACTCGACAAGAACCTAGAAAATAAAAAGAAAAAACACAAAAAATTGGGTTGCCCAGCAGGGTCGGTTCCGACCCTGAGGGGTCGTTACCGACTCAGCGGAGTCCCAAAAAACGTAAAAAGAACAAAACTTGGAACTATTGAAATCTCCCCGGCAACGACGCCAATTTGTTGATAGGGTTTCTCGGCCAACAAATAAATTTGTAAGTCAAGACCCCGCTGAGTATAGCGAAGTCAGGATCGTTCCACTAAAAGCAAGGTTGTTCGTCTATCAATCTACCAAAAATCAAACAAAAACAAATAAAAACACTCACGAGCAGCCTCATTAACGACATTGTCATGGTCGTTAACGAACCACCGAACACAAAACACTTCAAATAACGACCTAATTAAAATCTAATTAAAATTCGGTACCAAGGCAAGCACTCAGCAACGAAAATTCACCGGAAATAATTCAAATAAAACAAAAATCTAGGACTAGGGACACCACAACATAGCCAAGCATAAAAACTCGTAAGAAGAAAAGATCATGCCTTTAAACAGATAGAGTCATCAAATTTCGTTGACTTATCAAGTAAATTAACAAACTTTCGCATCCTAATTCACTTAATTGCTTGTTTTAGATCTAAAGCTTGAAACTTTCGTTTGCAAACAATATCAACCTTCAAGTTACTAACTTCCTCTTTCAATTCAGTTAAAAACTCAAATTACCTCCACTTTCGTTTTGGTATAAACACAAAAAACAATTCTCAATCAAAGATAAAAGGCATTCACAACTCAATCTTACTCATCAAACATGCTCAACTATGCCGGGCTTAACCCCGATCCTAGAAAAAGAAACTACTCACTAGTCATAACTAAGAAACTAAAAACTTCAACCAAAAGAAACATTGAAACAAAACTCAAAATCGAATTAATAAGAAATTATATCGTCTTACAGAGATTTAGAAGAAACCGAAAAACATCAAAATACCGAACCACAATCACGACCAACGACCCCGGTGACTTTCGTCTACCGAGCCTCGACGGTCCTCTTCCGATCCGACTTTCTCTCTCTCGGCCCTTCAAAAATCCCTTCCTAAAAATTCTCTCTAAAAAGCTCTAAATTAAGTCCTCCCTTTCTATGCTAGATAGAAGGATATTTATACTAAAAAGCTAAAAACTAAAAAGAGCTAAAAGATATAAACTTTCCTAAAAAGATATAAACAATCCCTAAAAGATACAAATAAAATCTAAAAAGATATTAAGACCTAAAATACATATTCTAATAACCCCAAAAGATTCTAAAAAGATACTCAACCGACACGGAAATAAATTCCCGCTCAGGATCGGTGAATTATAAAATAAATACTCCAAATCTTCTCCTTCGTGGCCTCGTTAACGAGCCTTCACAGCCTTGTTAACGAGCATGGGCTTTGTTTTCTTCCACACTTCCTCTTGTGATCTCAAGCTTCGACTTCTTCAATCTTGCACTTCTCCGTCTTTCGCTGTAATGCTCCAAATTCAACTCCATTTAGCTCCTTTCCTCGCTAAAACCTACAAAATTCACAAAATAGCGTAGATTCCACTCTTTTCACAAAAATATGCAAAACTATCTAAAAACACTCAAAACTAAACCTAAACTAAACAAAACTAAACCTATTAAGCAAAGAAAACCTACTAAAAACTATACTAAAAATGCGAATATCAATACTTCAACTTGGCCATTTGTTTGAGGATGATAGGCAGTAGAAACTCTTTGGTTGACATGATACTTCTTTAACAGAGCAGTGATTGTCCTATTACAAAAGTGAGTTCCCCTATCACTTATGAGGGCCTTGGAAATTCCAAACATGTTGAAAATATGGGACTTCAAGAAATCTTCAAAAACTCTAGAGTCATCAGTTCTGGTGGGCTTCGCTTCCACCCATTTGGAAACGTAGTCCACCGCAAGCAAAATATAAATATTCCCACTAGAGTTTGGAAAAGGTCCCATAAAATCAATACCCGAAACATCAAATATCTCACAAAAAATTAAACTAGTTTGGGGCATTTCATCCCTACTGGACATATTGTCAACTCTTTGGCACCTGTCACAAGATTTACAATAGTTGTGTGCATCTTTAAAGATGGTAGGCCACCAAAATCATGCATCAAGTACTTTCCTAGCAGTTCTTTGAACCCCAAAATGTCCCCCACATGCTCCAGAATGACAAAGTGTAAGGAGAGAATTTACCTCATTTTTTGGAATGCAACGGCGAATTACCTGGTCAGAGCAGTGCTTCCAAATATAGGGGTCGTCCCAGACAAAAAATCTAGTTGTACTTCGTAGTCTATCCCTCTGATCTTTGTTGAAAGGTTGAGGTAATTCACCTGTGTTGAGGAAGTTCACCAAGTCTGCATACCATGGCTTTATGGTGCTCATCTTGAACAAGGACTCATCCGGAAAGCTTGCTTGAATCTGATTTTGAGGGGTGCTCTCTACTTGAACAACTCTGCTGAGATGATCAGCCACCAGGTTTTCAGCACCCTTCTTGTCCTTGATCTCAATATCAAATTCACTAAGCAATAGGACCCACCGAATTAATCTTGGCTTTGCTTCCTTCTTTGTCAGTAGGTATCTCAAGGCAGCATGATCAGTATATATGATGACCTTTGTTCCAAGCAGGTAAGGTCTGAACTTCTCAAGTGCAAATACCACTACAAACATCTCTTTTTCTGTAGTAGAGTAGTTCCTCTGTGCACCATTTAGGGTCATTGATGCATATTGAATCACATGAGAAGCTTTGGCTTCCTTTTGGCCTAGCACAATCCCTACTGCATAATCACTAGCATCACACATTATTTTAAAGGGTTTAGACCAATCAGGAGCCTGAATAATAGGGGCACTTGTCAAGCGAGCCTTAAGATCATCAAAGGCCGCCTGACACTCAGTTGTGAACTCAAACAGTATGTCTTTCTTCAACATTTCACACAGGGGTGCTGAAATCTTGGAGAAGTCTTTAATAAACCTGCGGTAGAAACCTGCATGGCCTAAAAAAGAACGAACTTCGCGCACATTAGTAGGATAGGGAAAAGATTGAATTACTTCAACCTTTGCCTTATCGACCTCAATACCCCTAGTTGAAACTATATGACCAAGTACAATACCCTGTTCTACCATGAAGTGACACTTTTCAGAATTAAGCACTAAATTAGTGTCAACACATCTAGCAAGCACTAGAGTTAGGTGATTTAGGCATGCATGAAAATTATCTCCATCTACAGTAAAATCATCCATGAATACCTCAATGAAATTCTCAATGTACGTACTCAAAAAAGATGCTTACCATACACCTTTGGAAAGTCCCAGGAGCATTGCACAACCCAAATGGCATCCGACGGTAGGCAAAAGTGCCAAATGGGCAAGTGAAAGTTGTCTTGGCTTGATCTTCAGGGGCAATGGCTATCTGAAAGTAGGCTGAATACCCATCTAGAAAGAAATAAAATGCTTTGCCTGCCAATCTCTCAAGCATCTGATCAATGAAAGGAAGGGGGAAGTGATCCTTCCTTGTGGTTGCATTCAGCTTGCGGTAATCAGTACAGACTCTGTAGCCTGTCTGCAGTCTTGTAGGGACCAATTCTCCTTGCTAATTCTCCATCACTGTAATTCCTCCTTTCTTCGGTACAACTTGTGTGGGGCTAACCCACTTGCTGTCAGAGATAGGAAAAATCATACCGTCCGATCGCCGAGCAGAGGAGGACAAGGAGGACCTGTCCAATCGTCCGATTGTAGGCTGAGACTCGGAGTAGGACTTCAGCGCGCCGTCGTTCCGCTCTTCGCTCAACTTTGCTAATTTCAACTTTTCTAACCCTAAAAGTAAAACCAATGTATTTTCGTATATTAAATTTTTTTTAAAATCCCAGTGGGGGCTGGTGGGCACCGAACAAATCCGCCCCTGCATGTACTTTTAAAGGAGCTTTTATAAATTAAATTCTCTTGCATGTCTTTATAAATCTAAGAATAATCTTTTCTATGAACTTTTGATCAAATAGGAGTTAATAAGAGCAACATATGCTAATTAAATTAAAAGTGCCTTTGCATGTACTTTTAAAAGAGCTTTTATAACTTAAACTCTTTTGCATGTCAACTTAGCCAAAATGAATATTGATAAAATATTTTTGAACCATCTAGAGTTAGAAAAGAACTTATAAGGGTTTTATTCACTTAATCAAATTAAAATATTTGTGCATGGATTTTCATAAAAATCTATGGGAGGAATCCTTTCTGGCATACAACCTAGTTTTATTCACTAGGTAGAAATATATATATACTCCGTGTATATATATATTATTTAATTAGTATAGTCTATTTAATTAGTATATTATTTTGCATGTGGAAAATAAAGTATTTTATAAGGTATTATATACATGCATGCCAATTATGTAGACTTTACAATATTTTTATAATAAATCAATCATGATATTTGATTATAATTTTGATCATGATAATAATTTTCTACTAAGTAGTTTGTATAAAAATATTGATAGTTGGAAAAAAAAAGGTTTAATCATAGTTAAAATATGCTTGCATGTCAAAGTTATCTTTGTCACATAAACTTTTAGAATAAAATAAAGTTTGACTTTAGAAATAATAAAATACATGAAAATCATATTTTAGGTATATTTTTTAATTATTTTATATGGTTTAAAAAAGAATTTCCTTTATATTTAAAATACGACCTTACATGTTTCCTTTAAATAAATATTTTAAAATCATAAAGAGTACTATCTTGAAAATAATAATAAAGATTATTATATATCTCACATCTAAATTATTAACAAAAATAATTTAGATTTAACTTTCTTTTTCTTAGAAGAGGAAAATAATAGAAAAGTGTAGTTAAGATTAAAATAAGGATTTTAATACATATACGTTCGTCTTTTCCTTTCGGTCAAATAGGTCGAAGCGTTTGACGTCTCTTAGAACTTATATTTCCGAGTTACGTATATTTCTGAAAGAAATCCAAGGCAAGTGGACATTCTACTTGAACCTTTCGATAATTCAATTTCTGTTAACTTGTTCGATGTTGGGAACACCTTATTTGCTAAAATAAACGAACCTAGGAAATACCGATTGTTAGAAATAATGACCATTGCTAGTATTATTGCTATTACTATTGTTAATAGGATTATTGCTAGACTTGTTGTGTGGCCTTGCTTGTTTATAATCTCGTTTCGAGATTCGTTATGAAAATCGTAAGTAGCGTAATAAGGGGTGCGGGCTCGACCCGACACCTCTATATAATATATTAAGTTGTATCGCGAAATACCTATCTTCCTATGACTTTAAGGATCATGATCTATTGTTTGCTCCTACTCGGAGGAGGGACGCATGCACCCTAGCTAGGTGTCGGAACTCCGTTCCAGTAAGTGGTATGTCGGCCCATTCATGGCCCTCCACACTCTTAAAAATCATTAACGAATGTGAAAGTTTTTATCACGAAAGAAAGTAAGTGCTAATGCACCTTAAAAGAAACCAAAACCGGACCGGTCTCAAATGATCGATCCGGCTCTCGGTCCGCAAGGGCGCGAGAGGTTTTATAGAAACTTTTATGTAATTAACGTTCCCAACATTTATTCCTTTCTAAAACGTTCTACATCTTCGTAGTTCGTTGTTTCGAAGTAAGAGTTATCTCATTCGAGATTTACTCATTTCCATTCCTAATAAATCCACTTAAAGGTTACACTTCTTGAAACACTTTTCGAATACCTCATTACAAGATGGTTACTTTACCAAAAAATTACCTTAAGAGTGTCTTTCTCGCTTGCTTAGTCTTTTTAGACTAATTCCATTTTTTCGCATTTTTGCCTGGCATTTTAACCTCCACCAATGGTGTAAAGGATGAAGATCGATCAAGTGAAGGAAGGAAGCCCGTATTTAAATCAATTATGGTGTTTTGTTCACTTTCGGGTTACTCTACGCTTATGCAAAAGCAATGTTATTTAATTTCCGTTGCTTAACAATCCTTAAGGTTTTATGTTTTGTTGAACTAAACCATGGTATGTAATTAGTACTTATAAAGTCTCATATATGAGAAACTCTTCTAATTGTAATAACTTTATAATTATGCATACTTTTATTTAACTTAATACCTTATAAAGCCTTGGGTGACTATGGATGGTAAAATCCGAGGTCACTGGCGGTAACACCTATCGTTGCAAAATAGGGGTGTTACAAAAGAGAAATGTCATCAACCCGCTCAAAGACTAACTTGTTGTGGGTTTTCCAAGTCAGCCATATTGTGGTTGCAAAGGAGGAGCTCCATGAGTCAAGCTTCTTGATGTTGGCATAAATCCAGGCTTGGATATCCATTTGTGTGAAGAAGTTTGGCTCGACCATTTCACCGTTATCACAGATGGAGCGATTCCGATGAAACACAGGGCGGACATGCAACATCACTCCCAAGGTGTCGATGGACCCCGTTTTCATTGCAAAGAACCACATTATGTGCAACCAAGTAAAGAAAGTGTCTAGCCCTTTGTTGCACAGGAGTTTTCCAAATTTTGGCCCAAACAGACCCCTCAAATTGAACGTCAGCATTGAGTAGCATATTGTAAGCTGAACTCAAGGTGAAGACTCCTAAATTCGAATGTCGCCAGTACATTTTATCATAAGCCAGGTCCTCGTTACGGAGCGTGATTGAGGACAATTTATGGAGGATGCTAGCAGGCAAGAGATTTGATAAATGAGACCAGTTCCAACCGAGATTAGAGTAGTAACTAGCCACACATAAGACTTGTTCAATTTCAGGGATTGCACATAATGCAACAGATAAAGGGGGGCCATCAATAAGCCAAGCATGCTTCCAAAAACGAGTCCAAAGGCCATTTTCGACCGAAAAGCCAACCCCTTTCCTCAGCAAAGTAGCACCTTGAACCATGCCACGCCACATATATGAAGAATGAGCACAAGGTTGGAACATATCAGCATCAAGCCTATTATTACAGTACTTGGCACGGATAATTTTTCTCCAAATTGCTTCATCATCATTCAAAAGGCGCCAATCTAATTCTGCTAAAAAGGCAACATTTGATTTGTGCATAGTCCGGAGCCCCAGACCACCGACTGACTTGGGCTGAGCAATTTTCTCCCAACTTAATAAATGAATCTTTCATTTTTCTTGGTTCGATCCCCATACAAAATCTCAAATTTTCTGATCAATAGAGTCACAAATGGAGCGTGGCACAAGGGTGGATTGCATCGTGTACAAAGGAAGACTGGTAAGAACCGAATTAGCCAATGTGACTCGTCCTGCTGCAGATAAGTATTTCAATTGCCAGCTTGTCAACCGAGCCATAACCTTATCAAGAAGGTACGAATATTGAGCAGTCGACATGAAATCACAAATGGTTGGAACACCAAGGTAAGTTCCAAAGTCATCCGACACCGACATGGATAAGAAGGAGCTGATTGTATTTCTAGCAGATTGATCAACCTTACAAGAGAAAAAGATGTTGCTCTTATCATAATTAACTGTTTCACCCGAAAAGAGGCAAAAACGATCCAAACAGCTCTTAATGATCGTTGCTTGAAAAAGCGCGACCTTTCCAAAAAGAATGAGATCATCAACGAAAAAGAGGTGTGACAAGCCAACCCCACCTTAAAAAATCGGACGCCAAGTGCCAATAGAGACCATGTCGTTGATCATGTGCGAAAGATACTCCATACACAAGACAAACAAATAAGGGGAACTAGTACAAAAAACATATTTCTCAGGACTTATTTATCAGGAGTTATTTAAAATTCTTGTAAAGTTGAATAAGGCCAGCAGTTTTGATAAATAACTCCCAAGAGTTAACTTCTAAAATTTTATATTTATTAAAGATAAACACTCTAGGGAGTTTTTATCCAACCCCCTTAAAAAATAAATGACTCTCAAGATTTATATAAAACTCTTGAGAAATTCCTCCCTCACCCGCTAATTTTTAGGTGATACGTATACATAGTTTTTATATTCCGCAACAACTCCTGATAATCCAGCAAAAAAACCCTAAAAACGCAAAAGAGAACGCGCCTCTTACGCGCCGTCGCCTTTCCTCAATTTGGCCCTTAACCCCCGTTAACCATGGATGTTGCTCCTGCGAAACGCCGACTCCGGCACCGTTCTCGTCACCAAAACAAACAGCCACTGTCTCTAGTGAAGATGTCCAGTTTCAACCCGCACCCAAGCACCCCAGTTCTCGTCTTCCTCTTAGCGAGCACCCTAGCGGATCTAGCACCGTCGTCGTCATGGCTTCCCCATCCTCACGGTGGATCCCCACTAAAAAACCCCATTAACACCCAAGTTTTCAAACTCAAAACAACATCGACTAAATTCAAGGAGTCTAAATCTCAATCGGAAGCAATATTGTTGCTGAATCGAAGATTTGTAGGGCGATTGTAACGCCGTTCCGCACCTTCCTCTATGAATCATGGGATAAAAGTCAAGGACAAAGTTCCTATTACTCAATCAAAGGGTGCAACGATTCGAATGCTATTCCCTCCTCCTCGTGACGCGAATGGCGATCTTCACCATTGCCCGGGTGATATGCCCGATGGCGGCGGTCCACTGGCCGCGGGTGCTTTGCTACAGGGTGCGATCGCTGGGCGCCAGTGCAAGTCATCCAAACAAGCGTCCATCTCAAACACTAGCGACCGGCTCTGGTGGCATCCGCCCACGGATGTTGTCTTGGCGACCTGCCGGAAATTCGGCCTTCCTTGTCGAGCACTTGGTACCAGGTTCTTTCACTCTCGCCTTATATTCCCCCTCTTCTGGTCTCCCCTAATAGGTCTTTGGCTTGAAACCCTCTTAACCTACATCACTTGGTTTGCCTCTGCCATTCCGCTCATGTGCGTTGGTTGGGCGGCTTCGTCCCACTCGATTTACCCAATAAACCCCAACAAACTGAGCACCCATTCTTGTCCCTCACTCCCCAAATCCAGCCTAGGTTGGAGTAGTGTCTTCCATATTTCTTTTGCTTTTACCTGCTTTGTGTGTGTGTTGCTTAGTATCAATTTGTTGGTTTTTAGACTTTTTGAACCTTTAAAATCACACAAGCCTTTATGCCTGTGGCGTTTGCGTAGGCGTGTTGCCTTTTGTTGTTTGCTTCAAAGGCCTTCTAGCCTTGCTATGTTTTTCTTTGGTGGTCAAACCTCTCTTTGGTTGTTTAAGGCCTTTTTGGTTTTTACTGTTGTGTTGAGGGAGTACAATCCTCTTAGACTTACCAGGTCTGGTGCTAAAATTCACCATGAATTTAATTGGTTGATTGCGTACATGTGATATGGAACTATTAATGGTCCTTGTTATAACATTTTGTTGCTTTTGAACAACATCCTATACAAGCATGATCCAACTTTCATTTGTGTTCACCCATATTTTAGCTTGTGGAACAGGAACAACCTGTTTCTATCATCTAAGCGATCTCGTTGTGGTGATGCATTTACGTTTGTAATGCTACTACCACCTATAATCCGTACAGCTAATTCAACCCGAAATTTTCTTTTAATAATGGGTAACCCCCTGTCGTGGTTGTGTGTTTGCTTGAAACAAAGTGTATTGTACTGGGCCAAAACCAACTTCGTTAACATCCTAAATTATAGTTGTATGACAACTTGGGATGTGCCTATCTCTCGTTGTAATACAAACTTGGAAAGGTGGCACGTACGTTTGAAGATGCTTATCTCCAAATGTAGTATAACCACCCAAAAACATTTGAAGATGTTTATCGATGACCTTGTGTTGGGATTGTACCGGACACACTATTTGTACGTTGTTGTAGTTATGCTGCCCATCATGTTGGGCAAAACTCTACACAAGTACACCCAAGGGAAAGTAAACCCCACTTCACACAAAAGGGTGAATACACACTGCTGGGAGCTTTTCTCAAAACCCGAAATTACTAATATAAAACCCATGCTAAATAATAATGGGAAATTAACCACATACCACCACAATAAACGTATCAGTGGAAAGGCTAACCACACAAGAAAATTTGACCTAGAACGAAAACCCCATAATAACAAAGCAAACACCCCTTTTATAATACCAAACAAATCTGAACCAATAAACTCACTAAATATGAGCTATGGTACTATCCTGGGCCTTGGACCTTCCATTCCAACAAATAAAAAAATGATGAGAAATACCACAAACCATAAAAAGAGAAACACCAAAAATAACTACACCCAAAACATACCGGTCAAGACGAAAAAAGGAAGTTACATTGGCGGAAAACCCCGCAACCCACGGCCAAAAGCCACACCAAATCCGGTTTCTTATGAAGATTTGTACCTGGAATTGCCGGGGCATAAAACGCAAGACCTTTTGGACTGAGGTTAACGCGTTTTGCCGCCTGGAGCATATTAACCTAATTGCACTCATAGAAACGACAACCCAAACGCCGCCTGACAGAAAATGTTGGCAAAAAGCGGGTTCTGACTTGATCGAATTTATCCCGACCACCGGTTTCTCGGGCGGCATCTGCGTCTTTGGAAGGACTCGATGCTCACAAACGAAACTATTAAAAGCGTCCATAAAGACGATCGCTTCATTGCGTTCCACTATGAAAATCTCGAATCCAACAAAGAGATAATTCTGATATTAGCCTATACGCCACCAAAAGCACAAGAAAAAGACACTTTTTGGAACAATTTGAAGGATTTCATTCAACATTGTACCCTACCGTGTCTTTTCATGGGAGACCTTAACGAAATTCAACACCCAGACAAGAAACAAGGAGGGGCATATCCAGCCCCTTCCCGGTTTGAACGACTCATCAACTTTAAAAACGAGTGCGACATGTGCGACATCCCCACAGTTGGAAATAAATTTACATGGAGAAAATCCAAGAACCTAGACAACAATACATTTGAAAAACCGGATCGAACCCTCGTAAACAATCAAATCATCCAATGGTACCCATCCCTTGCCACGAAAAATCATGCTTTCGCATCCTCAGATCACTGCCCTATTTCGTGTGATCTCCCTACAGGGATCCCCTTCAAGGCACAATCATTCAAATTTGAGATGATGTGGAATGGATTTCCAAAACGTCATCAAACAGGCTTGGCGGCTCAACGCCGATGAGTCACACCTGTACAATCTCACAAAAAAACCCAACTCCTAAAAAGTAAAGCAAAAACATGGAACAAACAAACGTTTGGAAATATATTTGAACAAATAAAAAAGGTGGATGATGAGCTCATCGAAATCCAAAAGGAAATAATTGAAAACACCAACCTGCAACTGATCCAAAAACAAGAACGGTTGGCGAGGAAGCGATCCTGCCTCCTGAATTTCCATTGCTCCTACTGGAAACAAAGAGCAAAAAACACCCATATTAAACTCAATGACAAAAATACCAAATACTTCCACCGAATTGCTACCGGCAGAAGAAACAGAGCCAACATCAAAGAAATCCGCACAGCTGAAGGAACACAAGAAGTCACTGGAATAGAATACACCAGAACAGAAATTCAATGGGATTTCCATAATCGGTTTAGAGCCCTTGAGATAAACCAAAGGAAACTTTAATCCATGATACAAACAATCTACCAAGAAGTTACTGAAGTTGACAACATCAAACTCACTAAACCAGTGATGAACTCGGAAATTAAGATGGCATTGTTCGACATTGGGGATGATAAATCTCATGGCCCGGATGGCATGCCGACATCTTTCTACAAAAAATATTGGCATATTGTTGGCCCGGATGTCACTAAAGCTGTTAAGAGCTTCTTTCACTCTGATAAAATTTTAAAACAAGTAAACCACACCTTTATCACCCTACTACCCAAATGAGAAAACCCCAACTCTACCAACCACTATAGGCGAATCAGCCTGTGCAATACGATCTACAAAATAATATCGAAAATTATTACAAACCACCTAAAAAACGTATTAAACAAACTAATTCACCCAATGCAAGGGGCTTTTATCCAAAATCGAAGCATCCAAGATAACACTCTCATCGCTCGTGAAATTTTCCACTCCTTCCGTAACAAACGTGGTCGTGAGGGATGGATTGCTGTAAAACTTGACAAGGAAAAAGCCTATGATCGTATAAACTGGGAGTTCCTATCCCCAATTCTACATATATTCGGTTTCCACGAGAAATTCATTGGTTGGATACGAGAATGTGTGGAAACAGTCTCATTCTCTATCTTGGTCAATAACGGACCAATAGAACAATTCCACCCCCAACGGGGACTTCGACAGGGGACCCCCTTTCACCGTATTTATTCATTCTCGCCACTGAAATCCTGGCTAGACAACTTCACAACGAGAGCACAAACTCAAAAAATGGTATTGGGATCCAAATCTCGAGAAACGGTACTAAAATCCCGTTCTTGGCTTTCGTAGATGACATCATTATTTTTGCCAAAGCCAACAACCAAGCATGCAAAAAAATCAAAGACATCATTGATGACTACTGCCAAATCTCTGGCCAGAAAGTCAATTTCCACAAATCCGCCTTCCAAGTAACCAAAAATACAAGCAACAACACCAAAGAACAAATAAAGCAGATCCTCCAAATAGTGAATACTACAGCACTAGACAAATATCTAGGATGCCCAATTATTAACGGGAGAGTGACACAAAACACGTTCAAACCACTCACTATGCGTACCAGATCACAATTATCAAAATGGAAAACAAACGCCCTTTCCCCAGAAGGACGCAAAACGCTAATTACAGTCAACCTCTCTGCACAACCGAATTATCTCATGCAAACATTTCTGTTGCCACAGGCAACGTTGAAAGAATTAGATCAAATAAACAAAAATTTCTTCTGGAACAAAGACAGAAACTACAAACCACTTATAAGCTGGAACTCTATCAGTCGCCCCCTAGCCCACGTCGGAGTTGGAATTAATAAAGCGGAAGAAATGAACAAAGCACTCCAAATGAAACTGCTATGGAAAATTCTAGCAGAACCTCATAACCTGTGGGTTAAAATAGTTTCAGAAAAGTACCTCAAAACGGAAAACATCCTGAACTATAAGAAAAAACACAACACTTCTTGGCAATAGTCCAAACTATTAAGCCTTAGAGACCTATTCATAAAAGGGCTCATCTGGCAAGTGGGAGACTATTAAAACAATTCGTTTCTGGAAAGACAATTGGACCGGGAATGGTCCCCTACAACCAAAGACTAAAGTCGAAACCATTATCAATTGGGACGGACCTGTAGAAAACTACCTACGTGAGGACAATTCCTGGAACATAGAGAAATTGGAAAAAGTTGTCAAGAATGATGACCTTAGTAAGATATCCGAAATTATCAATCCCATTAACAAAATCCCGGACAGACTGTACTGGCAACCCAGCAAAAATGGATGGTACTCCACCCACTCAACAATTCAGTGGATCCATCAATCCAAAGGAGAATCCAAAATCAACTTGGAATGGATTAACAAACTTAACATACCACCCAAAATGAAGAACTTCTTTTGGAAGGTGGCACGAAATGGCCTACGAACCAAAGCACGTCTGGCCGCTAACCACATATCGGTCCCGCAGGGCTGCTCTGCTTGCCAAAGCCAGGTTGAAGACACAAACCACATTCTACTTTCATGCCCTCTAACGAGGGAAACCCTTAACGCAGTTAGCCCTAAGCTACAACAAATCACCAACCAAATTAACCCCAATGATAAAAAACCACACCAGGTCTTAGAGGAAATTAGGACCCGTGCGTCAAAAGAGGAAATGGAACTCCTCACGACCACATGGTGGAGCATATGGTACTTGACGAGCACTTTTACGTCGCTATAAAAGCACTGTCAAGAAAATTCCTAACTTCCTAACCTTAGCAAAGTGGAAGTAAGGGTCGAACCCACATAGACTCGAAATATTTGTATTTAAGTAATATTACTAAATTAAAGGGGAGATTTTGTAATTATGAACTAAGAATCTAAGTAATTAAAACTAGTTAAATCAAACCAGGAAAAATAAGTTGAGATTCAAATATGGAGAAAAGCGTCCAACTAGTTTTGTATCCATTACATACATGAGTTTTGATCATTGATTATCCTTATTTCAATTTCTCTTGACTAATCTATTGTGAGTTTATGAATTCAAGCTTGTTTTGTTTGTTAATATACACCGTCTTTAACAACATTTTAATCAATTAACCTAGAAAACCTTCTATGTCAAGTTGATCATGCAATTAAGTTCAAAGCATTCAATAGAAACAATATTCATGAATTCCACCGTCTATTCATGAAGTCTTGTTATTAAATTCTCCGCCTTTGATTAACCTTATTCCACCGTCTATAAGTTTAATCAAAGGATTCATCCATGAATAATCAAATTCCACCGTCTATTTAATTATTCTAGTTGTAATTCAACCTAGAAGTAAAATAAGTGATCAAGCTATTATAATCCTAAGTGAATTTAATCAATTAAGCACAGACAGATTCAATCTAAACAAGGCAAACTAAAATAATTCAAATCTCACAAACAATCATGCATACAACTTCAACTAACTAGTTGGACATGAGAAAATTAGCTAGAAATTGTCATTGAAGAAAAACAAAACTTACAAAAGTCAAATTGATCTTCAATTGCAAAACTAGGGTATTTGTCTCCCACAAATCTCCAAATTCTTCAATAGCATAAAACTAAAGCAAAAGATAGCATATTTTCTAAAATAAACCCTAAAGAAAGTATTTATATTATCTCTAAAAATATCCAAAAACATAAACTAAAGTCGGCCCAAAAGATCCTCGCAAAGCCCGAAGTCAGCGTCGGATCAATGCGCCAATGCGCGGTCAAATGCACCCAAAGCGCGGTTGCGCTCTCCTTGGTTCTACCCGCGCTCCGGCCTCAGCAACTCTGATGACACTTCAGAGGCTGTTTTGACCCCCTTCAAGTTGGAATTTGGACTCGGAGTAAAAATATGAATTGTAGCTCTTCGAGTTAGCTTTGCAGTGATTCCAAATTCAGCTTCATCCGACCACTGTAGCTCCCAAACCAAGGATTGCAAGATAGAGGTGTCAAAACAAGATTCTAATGCATGATTCGGATTTAAGCGTTCTTCTCACACAAGCTCTTGGGTCTTAGCTCTTTCAATCTTCACTTGTATCACTCTACGCTTCATCAAACTCCACCATAGTCCCCTAAGCTTCGGTCCTTAGCTTCACACCAACCATTCACCTTCCAACCTGCAATAAAGTACAGAAACGCGTAGATTCCGAACTAAACCAAAATAAAACCTAAACTACAACTTAAAACAAAATTCTAGCTAAACATGCATAAAACGGGAATAAAAACATGCTCTAACACCTATACATATATGCTCTATCAGTACTCCAGAAACAAGCGAGTGTTCGATGGCACCAATGAAACAAACTTGAACAATGCCAACAACATAAGCGAATTTACCCGAAATCAGGTGAAAGAATGGAAACTGGCAAATGATACTACTCCCACTAGCCCCCGTATTCACTACGAGCTGGCGAGTGGAGCCAGGAGACCCAACAAATGGGCAAAACCCAAAAAGGACTTTATAAAATTGAATTTTGATGGTGCAGTTAATGCAGATGGCGTGGCTTCGTTCGGATTTATCCTTAGGGACTCTACGAGCCACCCCATTTTCTTCGACGGTGGACTGATAGGTCGGCAGTCTGTATTGACTTCCGAGACCATCGCCTTACGCCAGAGACTTTTTGAGGCCATCCGACATGGCATTCCCCGGATTCAAATTGAAGGCGATAACTTGCAGCTGGTCAAAGTCGTGCTTGGCGACTGGCGTTGCCCGTGGGAAATTGAGCTTCTGCGTTCGGACATCCATTGCTTGCTGGCCCGGTTTCAGGATTGGAGTATCTCTCATGCTGTTCGGGAGTGCAATTCTGTGGCGGACTTCATCGCGGGATCCTTCCGACGCGTCTCCTCGATCTCGCTCGCAGTTGACCCAGGGTTTCTTACCCTCATTCGTCAGGATGCTCTAGGGTGATCACTAGCGTGTTAGTGGTCTCCCTAATCTCTTTCCTTATCATAAAAAAAATATACATAGTTTTTATAATTTGAGTTACTTAAAAAAATAAGACAGCACAGTGTCGAACCCTAAATAACTCATTCAAGATAAAGTATACATTGAACACACTCGATCTCCATCGCCGTTCTCCATCATCGCCAATTTCCGTCAATCTATCACTCGCTTTACATCCCGGCCTGTTCAATTTCCGACTTCTCTATGTGTCACCGCCCAATCTCCCTCCAGGCTAAGGACTTCAATTTCGGTTTCTCTCTATCATCTGTCCGGTAACCGTCATATTCAATCGCACTTCAAGCCATCATCAAATTGTAAGGGCTGCGTAGTGCGAGAGATCGAGCCCATCCACCCGTCGAACAACAACAACTGCGAGTACGTACGGCCTCGCATACTACGTCATCAACTACTCCAAGCTCCGCATTTGGGAGGTATATCGTATCGAGAATATATAGTCGTTTGTTTTTCTCTAATTTGACGGACATTGAATTGTATATATAAATAAATTATAATGTTGGCAGTTTGTTGAGTATGGTAAGATGATATATCTGGATGGGGGGACATCCAAGTGTACGACAACATCGACCACTTGTTTGATCTCCTCGACAGGGATGGCTACTTGTACATGGTGATGGACTGCTTTTGTGAGAGATCGTGGAGCAAGACGCAGTAGCACAAGATCGGGTACTACCAACAGTGCCCGGAGAAGGTGACATGGCCGGCTGAGATGGGGCCCAAACCCGCTCTCTACTTCAATGTGGGCTTCTTCGATCGGGTTTGGGCCTCCAAACCTACCGCCACCTCATCGACACTCTCAGGGTCACTCCTCCCACCTCCTTCGCCAAGCAGGTATAATATATTCATCATTATCTAATTTACTTTGATATAAAGATTAATTGTGATGTTGGCTAGCTAGCCTTAGTCACGTACACTAAATTTTATATATAATTTAGCAGGTTGGGGAGTTTTTGATTCATAGGCTCAAATGGGTTTGTTTTTAATTTACAATGCACAATAATTTGATTTTCTATTTTACCGTTCAGTTAATAGGTTTTTGATTTCCTTACTTTGCAAAGGGGCCACTGTCGAAAACTGGTGTACACTACACTTCTACTAACTTAGCACATTTCCATGTGTCTAATCATTTGAAATTCATACTTAAGAATGCTAAAAAGAAAGTTGATTATTACTTTCTATTTTGTTCTTAAAAACTTGCAGGATTTTTACTTGATGAGGCATATTGAGCTTTGAGCAAGTCTAGAGCTCTAGGTCTTGAATAAAGTTATGTTGGTTGAAAAGGATCTGGGATGAAATACAGACTGTTGAAGGCACAGAGATTTGCACTTGTGGAGTTATGGAACAGTGCGCTTGTAGTCTCATGAAGAGAATTGTTGATAAAGAGGCTAGGTGTAAGCTGATGCAATTCTTGATGGGGCTTTCTGATGCTTACGAAACAGTGAGGAGTAATATTTTGTCCATGGAACCTTTGCCAAATCTGAATCGAGCGTTTCATATGGTTGTACAGATTGAGAGACAGAAAGAAATCACAGGGAATGGTTTGCAGTTACATGATGCTTTGGCTGTTAATAGATTTGCGGGTAGTAATCAAGGAAGAACTGGTCAGGGTTATAATTCTGGGAATGGTAATGGGAACAAGAATGGAATGACAGGTTCAAGTTCTGGTTATGGTCACAAAGGAGGAGGTTCTGGTTTCAAGAAAGATAAAAGTGATAGAAAATGTGATTTTTGTAAGGAAGTTGGTCACATTAAGGAGACTTGTTTCAAATTGATTGGTTATCCGGAATGGTGGAAAGGACCAAAAATGGATGCCAATGGAAAGATGTTAGCCAACATTCAAGATATGGAAGGAATTCAGACTTCTCCTCTTGATGGAGAAGATGGAACAAAGGATGGAAATTCAGAAGAAAAGTTGGTTAATGCAGTCTTCAACAAAATTATGAAGAGAATGAAAGGCAAGGCTCCTATGAATGATGAAGGACCAAGTTCGGGACCAGTCAACTCCATTAATTTTGTAGGTAATCTCAGTGTAGTCAATAATGATAATGATTTGTTGCCTAGCTTTTGTACATGGATTGTTGATTATGGGGCAACAGATCATGTGACTTACATTCGAAGTGCTTTTTCTGAAATCAGGAACTTACATAAGTCTATTAGAATTGGATTGCCTGATGGAACAACTAGGTTGGTGGATCAACATGGGACTGTTGTTGTTTCACCATCTTTAACTCTGCATAATGTGTTGTATATTCCATCTTTTAAGCACAATCTCATTTCAGTATCTCAGTTACTTGCTGATGAGAATGTTGTGTTTATCTTTGGAACATATGGATGTGTCCTACAGGACCATTCAACTAAGGAAGTGATTGCTGCTGGAAGGAAACATGGAGGTCTGTACAAGCTTACTGGTGTAGCTGAAGGTGGTGCAAAGTTGAATTCTGAGCTGGAAGCTCTTGCTGGGAAGAAGATTGATTTGATTTTGCCTAAATCCATGAATAGTATCTGTAATAAAGCTAGTAGACTGGATTGGTTGCATGCCCGTTTAGGACATGTGTCTTTGTCTAAACTGAAGCATATTTCTGGTGTTGATTGTAGTCAGATGGCACATTATGATTGTGATATATGTGTTCTTGCTAAACAGCATAAATCACCTTTTCCATTAAGTGAATCACGTGCATCTAGTTTGTTTGCTTTGGTACATATGGATTTATGGGGTCCATACAGGACACCTACCTCTTGTGGTGTCAAGTATTTTTTAATTGTGGTTGATGACCATTCAAGAGTGACTTGGATATTTCTGTTGAGAAGCAAAGAACAGGTATATAGGCTGGTGGTTCAGTTTTTGATGTATGTTGAAACTCAGTTTGGACTTCGAATTCAGGTATTGCGTACAAATAATGGTACAGAGTTTATGCAAAGGCAGTTGACAGATTTTTTAAAGGATAAAGGGATATTACATCAAAGATCTTGTCCAGGTGTTCCACAACAAAATGGGCGAGTAGAGCGTAAGCATAGGCATTTAATTGAAACTGCAAGAGCTATTAGGTTACATGCAGGTTTGCCTTTGAGGTTTTGGGGAGATTGTGTCTTAGCTGCTACACATATTATTAATTTGCTCCCATCTTCTGTTTTACAATGGAAGACACCTTTTGAATTAATTCATCAGAAGCCAGTTGTCTATGAAGATCTGAAAGTTGTAGGTTGTCTTTGTTTTGCTTTACAATCTGGTGGAAAGTTTGATGCTAGAGCTAGAAGGGGTGTTTTCTTAAGGTATCCACCTGGACAAAAGGGTTATAAAGTGTTAGATCTTGAGTCTAACAAGTGCTTTGTGGCTAGACATGTCACATTTCGGGAGGATGTTTTTCCTTTCAAGGACCAAACAACTTGTTCTGATAACAACACACAAACAGTGTTGCCTACTGTAACAAGTGATGATGATTTTGATTTCTCACATTCTGTTCCTCGGTCAGTTCTTGTTGATGCTTCTTCTGCACATTTGGGTACACAACCGGTTGTGCATACTGGTGAACATCAGCATTTTGAATCTGATCTGGACATACAACCTAATGAGCATGGAGGATCTGATTTATCTGTTTCTGGTGGTTCCAGTAATCAGTCCTTACCAGCTGCAGGTACTGGTGTAAATGGTTTGTTGCCACAGTCAGCTAGTTCTAGCCTACCTAATTTGCCTATAGTTCTAGCTGGTCCTAGACGTTCTACAAGGGTTATTCAACCTCCTGCTTATCTTAAAGACTTTGAATGTCCTACATTAAAGTCTACACATGTGCCTACTTCTTTGGAGGGACAGGATTCCTTTTCTCAGATTTTTCATGTTGTCTCTCTCAAGGATTTTCAGGAGTATTCAGCCGATTATACTCATGCCTTGTTCAATGTATTCTCTACCCTAGAACCAACTACTTTTGCTCAAGCTAGTCAAGACAAAGGTTGGGTTCAGGCAATGCAAAAGGAATTGTCAGCATTAGAACTCAATCATACATGGGAATTGACTTCCTTGCCTCCTGGGAAAAAGGCAATAGGATCTAAATGGGTTTACAAAGTTAAATTTCAGCCTAATGGTCAAGTTGAGAGGTTAAAAGCGAGATTGGTTGCCAAAGGTTATAATCAAGTGAAGGATAAGGACTACAAGCATACTTTTTCACCCGTTGCTAAATTCACAAGTGTTAGAGTTTTACTTGCTATAGCAGCTGCTCGCGGATGGCCACTTCATCAGCTTGACATTAACAATGCATTCTTGCATGGTTATTTGGATGAGGAGGTCTATATGATTCCACCTCTTGGTTATGATAAGGCTCAGGAAGGGCAGGTATGTCGCCTCAAACGTTCTCTTTATGGTTTGAAGCAAGCTAGTCGTCAATGGAATTTGGAGCTTACAAAACATCTTATTCAGCTGGGGTATGTGCAATCTAAACATGATTATTCCATGTTTATTAAACGTACTTCTAGTTCCATGACTGTTGCCTTAGTTTATGTCGACGATATGCTTCTTACTGGGGATAATGCAGCTGATATTGCTTACACAAAATCTTCTCTTGATGCTGCATTTACTATTAAAGACCTTGGTCTTGCTCGTTTTTTCTTGGGAATTGAAATTGCTCGATCCCCTGTTGGAATTCGGTTAAATCAGAGAAAGTATGTGATTGATTTGCTTACTGATTCTGGATTGTTAGATTGCAAAGCTGCCCCTTTTCCTATGCAACGCAATCTGAAATTACAGCCTGAAGTTGGTGCAGTCTTGGATGATCCTGAAGCTTATAGGAGGCTTGTAGGTCGATTGCTTTATCTTACTCTATCACGACCTGATAGGGGTGGATCTGGTGTTTGTGGATATCCGGAGTAATGTTAGGTGTGATGGGTTACGGCGCCATAGGCAGCGCGGCAAAGCTGCGTTATTGGTGGCGTGGAAACCCTAGGCGGGATATGCTTTTTTTTTTCTGGAGGAAGTATGAATGAGATTTGTATATTGTAATATTCTGTGAAAGATTATAAGCTAGCCTGACTTGAATTTTTAATTTGCAAGATATATTTAAAGATCCTTAAAATAATTCCATTTAACAATTAGGACTTTTTTTTTTTGGGCAACGCCATGGTAATTAGGCGAAACACCTAACAAAAAACTGAAAATATAAGATTTTTTAAGATACATCGTTACACATGTAATGTACTGGCGTATGTATATATAATATATAGAAGGTCGATGAGCTTAGCTCAAACAAATAAAGAAGATATAAAAATGTCGACAAACATAACAATCCTTGGCATTCACGTTGTAGTGAAACCCAGGGGTTCACAGGCGTACGAAGGCCCCCTGTACATGACCGCATGGGATTAGATCTTCGGCATCCTCCACGCGAAGACTGTCCACTTCTACAAGCCCGACCCGATTCATCCCATGATTGGGCCGCCATAGTGGACACCCTCAAGGGCTCATTGGGCCGGGTCCTCACCCACTTCATCCCTCTTGCGGGGCGTTTGAGGTGGGTGGACGGCGGTGGCCACCAGTTGGAGATTGAGTGTAACGGCAAGGGAGCCAAGGTGGTAGAAGCCGAGAGCGATGAGGAGATGAGCTGGTTCAGGGATGGCTCGGATTCTGAGAAGGTGAAGTGGCTCGTGCTGGTGGAGGATGAGGTGTTGTTGGCGGTGCAGATGACGAGGTTCTTGTGTGGAGGGATGGCGCTCGGGATCTCAACGTCTCATGCGGTGGTGGATGGACAGAGCACCTTTCACTTCTTTTGAGTGGGCTAGGTGTTGGGACGGTGTTGGGAACTCTGGTTCCAAACACCCGAACAAAGATGCTTATCTCTAGTTTTGATAATGACAAACGCCATAAGGGAACTAACGTTTTACATTCAAGTATTTCAAGGAAACACCAAGTTTTGTCAAAGACTCTCCAAGAAGGGAATACACAAGGAACACAGGAATATATGATGAAAGTTCTTATCAAAGGAACTTTGGAGAGAACAGTTCCCAAGGGATGGGAACTCACATGTAAAGACAAGACCGTTAGCGTGAAACCCGGGATTCTGTCCCAAACAAAACAAAGGCTCAGTCTGAGGAACAGATTGAAGCGAGTGATCAACCGGTCCGATTGACATTTGAAGTTGACTAAGTTCAAATGAAGTCATATGTGAAGATCACAAAACTTGGCATGCAAGACAAAGGGCATTTTGGACAACATGAAAGTGAAGATTGCAACACAAGTTCAAATGAGTATAAAGCCAAATGAATAGTGCTTGGATTAAGCACTTCTCATTGAACAAACATCCACATACAAACACAAATTAAATTTCAGATGAACTATACCCGAACACTAACCAAACAACAAATCAAATACTATATCATTATTCTAATCCCATACCACCCCAACCCCGAAATAACCCATTTATGATTCCCATCTTATACCTAAATTATACCAAATATCCCCTTAAATGTTGACAAGGTTGTTATATGGTATTTCGCGAGAGTTTTCAATTGCGGATATCGTGATAGTGTCTAAGAGTTTTCCCACATTTAAAATATATAGTTGAGGGGCATGTGGAGATAATATCTTTCCAAATCTAAAATATTGTTCGATCGGCGTGCGTTAGTAAGAGCTTTGGAACTGGTTGTTAGGTTGTTCACAACACAGCGGAAGTAAATAATCGCAAGTAATACAAGAAGTAAAAGACACAGTTCCTTTATAGAGGAACTCCATGACAACTGATCGCCTCTCGGATGCGAGGGTCAAGAGATACAATTTATAACCCGACCCCGTTGTAGTACGTGGTGGGTGTCGAACACTCGGGAAGTCTACTCGATCGATGTGCCTAGATACTAGGAAGCTAGAAAGGAGAGCATAAAACAAAGGAAAACAAAGAAAACAGTCGGGACCGACACTGAGGTCACGTCGGGCCCGAGGTTGGCGACAAGAGGAAGTCGGGACCGACACTGTGTAAGTCGGGCCCGAGGTAGCTGGGGATGTCGAACTCAAGGATTTAAAAGTAGATCTTGGGCTTTTGGGTTCCTTCCCTAGTAGATTTAGGCTTTTCCACCCCAATTCAAGCAAAGAGTGATGATCGGACTAGGATCGAGTGCTTTCGCCCTCGTT
Organism: Fallopia convolvulus; assembly: GCA_964016875.1. Lineage (NCBI taxonomy): Eukaryota > Viridiplantae > Streptophyta > Magnoliopsida > Caryophyllales > Polygonaceae > Fallopia > Fallopia convolvulus. Next base: position 15,822,225 of record OZ024720.1, read on the forward strand.
CCAACCACTTCTACACCTCGATCATTGGGGAAATCCCCTTCGAAGCAAGGTCTTGAGATTGACACATGTTCACTTTCGCTACTTTGCCAATCTCAAGCCTTGATTCCCAACTTTCGCAAGGAATTGTAGCTCTATGTAGAGTGGGTTCCTTAGATCAAACACTCAAGGCTATGGAATTGGGGTTTCTAGCCTAAACCTATCTAGGGTTTTCCCCCATAACCCAAGATCAAGGAGATCTACTCCATGTAGCAAGCAAAGAAAGCAAACAAATCAAAAGGGAAAGCAATCAACATCATCAACCTCAAAACAAAGCAAAGTTTCATTCAAATCCAAAGCAATCCACAAATTCCAATCAAAGGTTTTCAAATCCACAAGATCAAACAAAGCAAAGCTAAACAATCAACAAAACCTATCAAGCCTTCCTCTCTTGGCCGATTCTCACTCTCTTTCTTCTCCTCTCCTTCCTCCTTGCTCTCCAAGAATCCTCTTGGCTCCCTTGGAACCCCCTTTTTGTGTGTGTGTGAGGGAACCCCTTCTTAGAAGACAAGAGGGCCTTTTATAGATTAGATGAGGGGTAAAAGTGGAAGTCCACAAATTCGTGCCTTGGAGCCCAAGTAGTTCGGTGACCGACTCGGACCGACACGGAGGACCTCGGGCCCGAGTTACTGTGCAACTCGGTCCGAGGTTGGAGACTTCAAAGTCGGGCCCGATGTGGTTGCAACTCGGTCCTGACCTCGTTCCACCTTCTTCTTAGTTGGCTTCTCTTGTTCTTCTTCATGGCTTGCTTCTCTCCTTCCCGCTTTAGCTCGGCCTTTGCTCCATGTCCCGACCCTCCTTCAAATCGATCCTTGATTCATGCCAAATTACCTACAAAACACATAAAATGTGCGTAGTCTCCGAATCTCATAGAAATACGGGAACTAGGCTAAAAAGGAACAAAACGCACAAGAAAAGGGGAAAAAGAAACATATTTACAAAGGAAATCACATATGAAAACACCACCAAATAGAGAGACATCAACAACCAACTAGTTTTGTGGGTAAACCTCTACCTCCACTTGGAGGATTTTGAACGACCTACTTATTTTATTGATTGTTCCTTAGTTACAACAGGCAGGACTTACACTTCTTTGTTCCTAGCAGTCTCCTAACTCTAGCAACACTAGCAAGTCTTCTCAACCTAATTCCTAAGAGAACAACTCAACTAAAGCACAAGTAAACCGAACCTTACACCTTAAGCTCACTTTCAAAGTTCCCTTACTCTTGGGAACTTGGATTCGCCGTCGTCGGTGACTTCTCTTCAATGCTTCAAATGTCTTTCTTGTTTTTTGCTTGAGGCTTTTTAGTTCTTAGAGAAGTGCTTATACCAAGCACTATTTACTGTCTTATATAGTCATTTGAACTTGGGCTGAAATCTTCATTTTCATGTTGTCCAAAATGCCCTTGTCTTGCAAGCCAAGTTTTACAATCTTCCCATGTGACTTGATTTGAACTTAGTCAACTTCAAATATCAATCGGATTGTTGGATCACTCGTCCCAGTATATTCCTCAAATTGTGCCTCTGTTTTGTCCAAGACAGGATCCCGCGATTTGCGCTGCACGGTCTTGTCTTCACATGTGAGTTACCATATGCAAGGAACTGCTCTCTTCAGAGTTCCTTTGATAGGAACATGATTTCATATGGACCTGAGTTCCTTTTGTGTTCCCTTTTGAAAAATTCTTCATTTGATCTGGAGTTCCCTTGAAATACTTTGAGTGTAAACGTTAGTTCCCATAAGGAGTTTTTCATTATCAAAACTGGAGACAACATTGTGTGCGAATGTTGTGGAACCAGAGTTCCCAATACTTTCCCAACAAATATGAACGATAAAATATCTAATATACAACTCGCCCGGTTGTCAATTGATTTTAGGATGAAACTTTATGAGCTTATGTGCCACACTTATGCGCACAGGCGGACGTGTAGATCTCATGTTATACCAAGCAAGATAACATCATCACACATGATTAAGTGTTCCAAGGAATAAAGTCAATGCAACTAAGCCTCACTTTAGGGATATGTGAATGTGTATCACTCATCATGTGTTTTGGGTTTAGCAATGAACACTCAAGCTCAAAAATCATGCAAGTAAGGACTTTACTATTGAAGCTAATATCACCAATTCCTCCACCTAGAGATGCCTAATGCAAAGTACACAAAGAATTTCGAACTTGGCTCAATGGAGGTCCTCAAAGAGGTTCCATTCGGTCGGGTTGTAATGGAGCTTTTGGTATTTCTCAAGGTGGGAATTATTTGGTCTTGTGGTGCTTACAATGGGGATTGAACAACCTAAACTCTCACCAACTTCACCAAATTCCACAATTACTTTCACACTCACCCAAAAGACTTAACATTTTCCTTTCAACCCAAAATTTCACTTAACATTCCACTTCATCTTTGCTCTTATGCTTTTTGTTGGATTTTCAACACTTTCTACATTTGGACCGACTTTCTTATGACATCGGGCCCGATGTTGCTTGTAACTCGATCGGACCATTTTCTTCACTTAAGCTCCTTGCTTTATTCCACTTTATATTTCCAACATTTTCTTTCTTCCTTTTCTTTCTTTTTTTCATTTTTGTACAACAAAGATGCACTACCCACATGATTCATAACACCATTCTTTTGCCCTTAAACCCAAGAGAATCTCAACTCTTCAAATACAATCCCAACCTTTCTTCTAAAGTCCAATCCCATAAGGGTCAAGTCATATAAGGCTAGGAATAATATTTTTGAGGAGTTTCAAACAAAGGCTTAGGCTAGAACGGGGCTACAAACAAAGGATTATCTTCATGGTAGGATATGGAACATTTATGTGACTAGAAGAATAAAGTTCAAAATCAATGTGACCATGCTAGGACAATTCTCATGACGGTCTTGGAAAATAGATAAATACCGCAATAGCAAGTTTTACTAAGCATGCATGAGCTAATCACACAAGAAACATGAGGGATATGCAAATATGAACAAGAATCCCTAAAATGGCCAAAAATCAATCTCACAAGGGTCACTCATACTTAGTTGCATAAGAACTCATCCTAGAACTCACATGTTCAATAAAACAAGCAAGATATCATGATCACATCAAAAGCAACATCATTTTTAGAGGCTAAACTATCCAAAAATATGCAAAGGAATTTACATGCTCACATCATCATTAGCTTTTATTTTGGCAATCTAAGATGGGAATTTCTAGTCCAAAACCTACAAAACTCAAAATCTTTTTGTTGTTTTTAACACAATTTTTCAAATTTTTTTTTTTTTTTGGATTTTTGCAAAAAATTCTCTAAAACCAAAAACTCATCCATTCTAGACCAAATTAATCATCCATTTCATTCCACAAACCAATAAGCAAACATCCCAAATACAAACTAGAAACACAAACTAAATATCCTCAAAATAACAAACAAACATAAACAAGTGAAATCATGAACACACCTACCCCCACCCCATACTTAAAATTTTGATGTCCCCATCAAACAAGAAAATCAAAACTTAAAAGCAAGAGAGAAGAGTATGAAAAGCTCACAATTTCTTATTCTTCAATGGCATGTATAGGATCAATCGGCGAGGACGAGAGCCCATGAGGCTCTAACTTCTTCGTTTGGACCATCCTTGTCATAGAACTTCTTCACTCGATGACCATTCACTTTGAAAATATGTCCTTGTTCATCAACCAAGTCCACCGCACCATGAGCATAGATACGGTGGACCACAAATGGTCCGCTCCACCTAGTCCTTAACTTCCCGGGGAAAAGTTTAAGCCTTGAATTGAAAAGGAGAACCTTGTCACCGGTTTGATAGGTCTTTGGAATTAACTTCCTATCATGCCACTTCTTGGTCTTCTCCTTGTATAGCTTGGAGTTCTCATAGGCCTTCAACCTTAATTCCCCCAACTCATGAAGTTCTAGAAATCTTTTCTCCCCGGCCAAGTTGATATCCCAATTCATCTCTTTGAGTGCCCATTTCGCCTTGTGCTCAAGCTCTACCGGAAGATGACATGCCTTGCCATAAACTAGATTGAAGGGTGTAGTTCCCAAAGGTGTCTTGAAGGCGGTTCTATAAGCCCAAAGTGCATCATCGAGCTTAGAGGCCCAATCTTTCCTTGATCGAGATACGGTCTTCTCCAAGATAGCCTTGATTTGACGGTTTGACACCTCGACTTGCCTGCTTGTTTGAGGATGATAAGGAGTAGCCACTCGATGAGACACCCCATACTTAATCAACACATTTTCGAAGCACCTCTCAATGAAATGAGGTCCGCCATCACTTATGAGAACCCTAGGCACACCAAACCTTGCAAAAATGTTGCTTTTCAAAAACTTCATCACCACCTTAGCATCATTGGTTCTTGTTGGTATGGCCTCCACCCATTTTGAGACATAGTCTACGGCTACCAAGATGTACTTGTAAGGCCCTGATGTGGGAAATGGTCCCATGAAGTCAATACCCCATACATCAAATAACTCAACTTCTAGAATACCAGTTTGAGGAGTCTCATTCCTCCTTGATAGGTTCCCCTCTCTTTGGCACTCCTCACACTTCTTCACATAATCATGCACATCCTTGAACATGGTTGGCCAATAATAACCAAATTGAAGAATTTTTGAGGTGGTTTTGGAACTCTTGGCGTGACCCCCCGTAGGCAAGGAGTGGCAATGGTGAATTATGCTCTCAACCTCTTCACTTGACACACACCGTCTATAGATTTGATCACGCCCTTCCTTGTAGAGATATGGATCATCCCAAAAGTATTGTCTAGCATCATGTAAGAATTTCTTCCTAGCTTGATAAGACAAATTTGGTGGGATCACTCCCCTTACGGCAAAGTTAGCAAAATCCGCAAACCAAGGGGAGACCCCTCGTCTTACGGCACTAATAGAAAAAAGGCCAGTGGGAGAGAAAGAAGCAATCAATTGAGAACGAGAAGGAATGGAAATCGAGCTAGGAAACTTACTTTCTTCCACGGACCGACATTGAAGTGTACCGGGCCCGACATGGTTGGACGCCGGTCCAGTTTCGCAGACACACAGGTCACTCGGGCCCGATGTTGAAGTCCTCGGTCCCGACTCACTCGTACTCGCCTTGCCTTCGGTCCGATGTTCTGAACCTCGGGCCCGACTTACTCGGTTCGTCGATCCACCCTTCCTTTCCTCCTTTCCTTTCATGAGATCTTCATCTGCTCTTGAATCATCTATAGTCAAACCATCCTCCATCTCCAACATGTACTCGATGGGTAAACGGGATAGATGATCCGCTACCACATTTTCCGCACCAGTTTTGTCCTTGATCTCATGGGCAAACTCTTGGAGAAGGAGCATCCATCTTAGAAGCCTCGACTTTGCATCTTTCTTTTTCATGAGGTATTTGATTGCCGCATGGTCCGTGAAGACTACCACCTTTGATCCCACAAGATATGAAAGGAACTTCTCAAATGCAAACACTATCGCAAGAAACTCTTTCTCCGTTGTTGTGTAATTGCACTGAGTTTCATCCAAAGTTTTGCTTGCGTAGTAGATGGCATGCAAATTTCCATCCTTCCTTCGCCCAAGAACGGCCCCTACGGCGAAGTCACTAGCATCACACATCACCTCGAATGGAAGATTCCAATCGGGTGCCGCCATTATTGGAGCCGAGATCAAGGCATCTCTCAACCTACAAAAAGAACTCATGCAATCCTCGGATAATACAAAGGGCACATCCTTCATCAAGAGGTTAGACAATGGTTTTGCAATTTTAGAAAAATCCTTGATGAACCGTCTATAAAATCCTGCATGACCTAAGAAACTCCTAACATCACGAACACAAGAGGGAGGAGGTAGTTTTTCAATTATTTCAACCTTAGCTTTATCTACCTCTATCCCCCTACTTGAAACTAGGTATCCTAGTACTATGCCCTCCTTCACCATAAAGTGGCATTTTTCCCAATTAAGCACCAAGCTAGTCTCCTCACATCTAGTCAAAACCTTGTCTAAGTTAGCTAAGCAAACATCAAATGAGGAACCGTAGACAGAGAAATCATCCATAAACACTTCTACTATATCCTCAACCATATCGGAGAAGATGGACATCATGCATCTTTGAAATGTTGCCGACACATTACATAAACCAAAAGGCATGCGTCTATAGGCAAAAGTCCCATAAGGACATGTGAATGTCGTCTTCTCTTGATCATCGGGATGAATAGGGATTTGCCAAAACCCGCTATACCCGTCTAGGTAGCAAAAATATTCATGTTGTGCTAATCTTTCTAGGACTTGGTCTATGAAAGGAAGAGGGAAATGGTCTTTGCGAGTGCCACTATTAAGCTTACGGTAATCAATACACATACGCCATTTTGTTGTGGTTCTCATAGGTATCATTTCTCCCTTTTCATTTTGCACAACGGTGAGACCTCCTTTCTTAGGAACTACATGCACGGGACTCACATACTTGCTATCGGAAATTGGGAAGATAATTCCCGCATCCAACATCCTAAGTATTTCACTCTTTACCACTTCTTTCATGTTAGGATTTAATCTTCTTTGGGGTTCAATAGTGGGTTTATGGTTATCCTCCATATAAATCCTATGCATGCAAATTGAGGGAGAGATTCCCTTTAGTTCCTCTAGTGAATACCCTAAAGCTCCTCTATGTTTTCTTAGAACCTCCAACAACTTAGACTCCTCCTCATCATTCAAGTTGGCATTTATGATTACGGGTAAAGAAGAGTTGGGACCAAGAAATGCGTACCTCAAATCTTTTGGAAGCTCCTTGAGTTCTTGAGATGGTTCCGGTGGTGCTTGAACTTCTTCTTTCTCGGCCTTGAACACCTCCAAATAAGACATCCTTTCCTCCAATTGCTCATGCTCAATCATATTGAGGGCTAGACCTTGGCGCTTTATCTCAATTTCTCTAGGTGGTGGGATGGCTTTCAACCTAAGCTCCCTTGGCCTTGACTTCTTAGAAACGGCTTCCCATTGCAATCCAAGAGGAACTTGGATCATCTTAGCTTCCTTATGTACGGTCCCTTTTGAAGTTGGTCTAAAGAAAAACTCAATTTTTCTTCCTCCAATGTCAAGAGACAAGTGGCCCTTCTTTACATCAATGATTGCCCCAACCGTAGCAAGGAAAGGTCTCCCTAGTATGATCGGTTCACCCGGCACTTCTATCATGTCCACTACAACAAAGTCGATTGGGACATAGTGGCCTTCAATGCAAACGGGATAATCCTCGACGATACCAATTGGTTCGATGGACGACCCATCCGCTATCGTTAACCTCATGTTGACCGGAGCTATGAGACCCATAGATGTGGATTTCCATATGGTGTAAGGAATGGTCGGGTTAACATTTCCCCGGCAACGGTGCCAATCTTTAGAGTTTTTGAGGGAGAGGGGTTGTATTTTGGGAATGGTGGTTGATATGAAGACGATAGGTAGGTGGGGGTGGTATTTAATGGGGGAAAGGGACAAATTAGGTCAAGGGCAAAATTGGCATTCCAACTAGTCAATTCGGATCGGACCGACTTCATGGACCGACGTCCCTAAGTCGGGCCCGACTTACCTGGGCTCGATGTGGGAGTATTCGGGTCACCAATTTTACTCCATCCTCATGCAACTTCTTTCCCATATTTCCATTTAAATATTTCACCTCAAATCCTACACAACTTTGAAGAATGCACGACACCATAAATCCACAAAACACTAGATAGAGATTGGTTAGGGAAAAGCTAGGCTATACTAAAAAAAATCAAACTAAAATTACGAAAAGAAAGCTACTAGCTCGGGTTGCCTCCCGAGAAGCGCTCGTTTAGAGTCACTAGCTGGACTTCCTAACCTCAACCTTATGGCGGGTGAAACACGGTGAATTGCTCGCCATTGTTATGCCCATTCCTATTGCCTTCATACCCATAAAACCACCAACGATGGTCTATATAGGCATGGCTCTCCGATCTCGGGCCTATCTCATCATACTCTTCCAACGGATGAGATTTCTCCTCCTTACTTGCTCCATCATATTTTTCTTTTCCTACACCAAGGTTATCCAAAGAATTCCTAGGAGATTCTACCAATTCATCTTTCAAATCACTAAGGCAAATGTAGGAGTCTCCTAAGTCATCGTTCAAATCACTTAAACAAATGTAGGAATCAAAAGTTTGGGAAGAATTGTGGTCATCACCAACATTAAAAGGATATAAGTAAGGATACTCTTCATTTCTCCTTGGGCTAGCATTGATCCTTGACTCATTTTGATCCTTGAATTGCTCCAACAACTCCCTTACTTGTATTTGTTCATTGAAGCTTTCATCACTCCTTAACACAACGACCTCTCTAGCAACTTCCACTTCTTCACTTTCTCTCTTGGCACTCTCTTCAAGTTTAAGGATGGCCAAGGCGTTCGGCTCATTCAAAGCTTTGTTGAAGTGAAAATCGACCTTCTCTTGCCCAATCTCAAAGGAGACCTTGCCATTCTTGACATCAAACCTTGCCCCCGCCGTAGCTAAGAATGGTCTTCCTAAGATTATTGGGACCAAGGGATCCTCATGCATGTCCAAGATCACGAAATCATCGGGGACAAAGTACTTTCCAACTCGCACCGGAACGTCATCCAATATTCCCTTGGCCTTGATGATGGAACCGTCGGCCATAGTTAGGGACATATCGGCCGGCTCCATTTCACCCAAATTTGCTCTTCTCCAAATGCTAGCGGGCATCACCGAAACACTTGCCCCAAGGTCACATAAGGCTTGGAAGTTTTGAGACCCCACACCAATAGTTATAGCAAAGCGACCGGGATCTCCTAGCTTTTGCGGTAACTCCAAGGTCTTGACCTCATCTTGCATTTCAACTATAGACCTCTTCTTGCTCAAAATCTCCTTTAAAAACTTGGCATAAGATGGCATCTCGCTCAATGCATCGGTGAACGGGGTAGAGATGTTCAAGCCTTGCAAGAGTTTGAGAAACCTCTTGAATTTGTTCTCAACAACATCTTTCGGCTTCTTCGAGGGATATGGAAGAATTGTTGCACCTTGAATCTTGCTTGGATCAACTTCTTTGGACTTCCCTACTTCACTTGCAACATTTCCTGGTTGGACCGACTTGGGCACCATATCGGGCCCAATGTTGTGAATCTCGGTCCGAGGCAGAAGAGTTGGATCGAGGTCTGTGTACGTCGGTCCCGAGTTGCTCTCGACCTCGGTCCGTGGTGAAGGAGTCGATCTTCTTGCTGGGTCGACTTCGGGGAACGTCGGACCCGACTTGCTGGGTAAGTTGGTCCGACTCTCTTCATTCTTCTTAGGCATGTGTGGCTCGGGTAGGTTTCGGCCACTTCTCAATCCAATTGCCCGGACTTCATTTTGATTGTTTTGAGCTCGAGGGTTCTCCTCGGGTCGGCCCGGAAGTCTCCCATTCTCTCTTGGGACTTGAGTTGCAATTTGGGCAAATTGATTGTCGACTTGCCTCCTCCATGCACCAAACTCATTGAATTGGGTCCTCATCTCCTTGAACCCATCTCTCATCTGTTGAGCAAATGTTTGTAACTCATTGAATCCCGGTGGTCTATATGGTGGTGGTGGCGCCCTTGGCTCGTTTTGGTTGAAGTTGTTGTTGTAGCCTTGAGCTTGACCGTTGTTCCACCGGCCATTGCCACCATTGTTGAAATTGCCTCTTCCACCGAAATTTCCTCGAACATAGTTTGCCTCCTCAATTCGCTCGGCCAAGCGCACTTGGCTCTCATTCGGACAAACTTGTGTAGCATGTGCAAAGGATCCACACTCCTCACAAGCTCTAGCATTTTGCTTGTAGTAGTGGACTTGCCTCTTAAGTTTGCTCACTTCTCCTTCAAGGAATTGGAGCTTCACATCCCTATCAATGTCTTCTCCCTTTGGGTCATATAACTTCCTTGCACCTTCGCCTTGAACTTTCACCTCCTTGCTAGCTTGACTCACCCCATACATGGCTTCATAATCGGATAGCTTGTCAAGTAGCTCCCAAGCTTGATCCGGTGTCAAGTCTATGAACCCACAATCGGTGTGGAGATTGAGCTTGTCCTTCGTTACCGGATTGATGCCTTGGAAAAAGATGTCTTGAAGCACATATGGTTGTTGGCCATGAGTAGGACATTGGCGCAACATCTCCTTGAAACGGTCCCATGCTTCGAAGAGGGGCTCATTCGGACCTTGTTGAAAACATGCAATCTTCCTTCTTAACTCGGTTGTCTTTGAGGGCGGGAAGAACTTCATCAAGAAGGCATCATAGAGTGTCTTCCAAGTTGTGATTGACCTAGGAGCTTGGCTCTCGAGCCAATGTGTGGCCTTGCCCCCAAGTGACCATTTGAACGCCTTTAGAAGCACATACTCCAATGTCTCCTCGTCGGTGGAGATCGTCTCACACATATCCACAAATCGTTTGACATGCTCTATGGGACACTCATGTGGACGGCCCTCGAATTGATCACGCTTGATGAGGGAGATGAATTGCGTCTTGATCTCAAAATTCTTGGCAACCTCGGGAAGCACAATAGCCGGCTCGGGTACCCTCAACTCCGGATGCATGTATTGGCGTGCATTCCGGGGTAGAGCGTTGAGTTGAGCCTCGGCTCTCATCCGTTGCTCCCGTTCTCTTCTTGCCACCTCCTCTTGATTGTCCCTCTCAAGTTGCAATCTAGCCATTTCGGCCCTAAGTTGAGCAAACTCCTCATCAACATGGAGAGCTTGATTCGCCATCCTTTTCCTTCTTCAGGCTTCCTTGAGAATATTTTCCGGATCACTCACAAACTCAAGCTCAAGTGTTCCTCGGGAGGAACGAGCTAGCATACACCTATGAAACAAAAACACAAACCAAAACAAATCAAAAACAAACAAAGGGTTTGGGCTATTCCCTCACCCAAAACACTACCAAAACACAAGAAACTCACCAAATTGGCACTCAATGCACTTAGACTTCCCCGGCAACGGCGCAAATTTTTTTGATCGCCTCTCGGATGCGAGGGTCAAGAGATACAATTTATAACCCGACCCCGTTGTAGTACGTGGTGGGTGTCGAACACTCGGGAAGTTTACTCGATCGATGTGCCTAGATACTAGGAAGCTAGAAAGGAGAGCATAAAACAAAGGAAAACAAAGAAAACAGTCGGGACCGACACTGAGGTCACGTCGGGCCCGAGGTTGGCGACAAGAGGAAGTCGGGATCGACACTGTGTAAGTCGGGCCCGAGGTAGCTGGGGATGTCGAACTCAAGGATTTAAAAGTAGATCTTGGGCTTTTGGGTTCCTTCCCTAGTAGATTTAGGCTTTTCCACCCCAATTCAAGCAAAGAGTGATGATCGGACTAGGATCGAGTGCTTTCGCCCTCATTCCAACCACTTCTACACCTCGATCATTGGGGAAATCCCCTTCGAAGCAAGGTCTTGAGATTGACACATGTTCACTTTCGCTACTTTGCCAATCTCAAGCCTTGATTCCCAACTTTCGCAAGGAATTGTAGCTCTATGTAGAGTGGGTTCCTTAGATCAAACACTCAAGGCTATGGAATTGGGGTTTCTAGCCTAAACCTATCTAGGGTTTTCCCCCATAACCCAAGATCAAGGAGATCTACTCCATGTAGCAAGCAAAGAAAGCAAACAAATCAAAAGGGAAAACAATCAACATCATCAACCTCAAAACAAAGCAAAGTTTCATTCAAATCCAAAGCAATCCACAAATTCCAATCAAAGGTTTTCAAATCCACAAGATCAAACAAAGCAAAGCTAAACAATCAACAAAACCTATCAAGCCTTCCTCTCTTGGCCGATTCTCTCTCTCTTCCTTCTCCTCTCCTTCCTCCTTGCTCTCCAAGAATCCTCTTGGCTCCCTTGGAACCCCCTTTTTGTGTGTGTGTGAGGGAACCCCTTCTTAGAAGACAAGAGGGCCTTTTATAGATTAGATGAGGGGTAAAAGTGGAAGTCCACAAATTCGTGCCTTGGAGTCCAAGTAGTTCGGTGACCGACTCGGACCGACACGGAGGACCTCGGGCCCGAGTTACTGTGCAACTCGGTCCGAGGTTGGAGACTTCAAAGTCGGGCCCGATGTGGTTGCAACTCGGTCCTGACCTCGTTCCACCTTCTTCTTAGTTGGCTTCTCTTGTTCTTCTTCATGGCTTGCTTCTCTCCTTCCCGCTTTAGCTCGGCCTTTGCTCCATGTCCCGACCCTCCTTCAAATCGATCCTTGATTCATGCCAAATTACCTACAAAACACATAAAATGTGCGTAGTCTCCGAATCTCATAGAAATACGGGAACTAGGCTAAAAAGGAACAAAACGCACAAGAAAAGGGGAAAAAGAAACATATTTACAAAGGAAATCACATATGAAAACACCACCAAATAGAGAGACATCAACAACCAACTAGTTTTGTGGGTAAACCTCTACCTCCACTTGGAGGATTTTGAACGACCTACTTATTTTATTGATTGTTCCTTAGTTACAACAGGCAAGACTTACACTTCTTTGTTCCTAGCAGTCTCCTAACTCTAGCAACACTAGCAAGTCTTCTCAACCTAATTCCTAAGAGAACAACTCAACTAAAGCACAAGTAAACCGAACCTTACACCTTGAGCTCACTTTCAAAGTTCCCTTACTCTTGGGAACTTGGATTCGCCGTCGTCGGTGACTTCTCTTCAATGCTTCAAATGTCTTTCTTGTTTTTTGCTTGAGGCTTTTTAGTTCTTAGAGAAGTGCTTATACCAAGCACTATTTATTGTCTTATATAGTCATTTGAACTTGGGCTGAAATCTTCATTTTCATGTTGTCCAAAATGCCCTTGTCTTGCAAGCCAAGTTTTACAATCTTCCCATGTGACTTGATTTGAACTTAGTCAACTTCAAATATCAATCGGATTGTTGGATCACTCGTCCCAGTATATTCCTCAAATTGTGCCTCTGTTTTGTCCAAGACAGGATCCCGCGATTTGCGCTGCACGGTCTTGTCTTCACATGTGAGTTACCATATGCAAGGAACTGCTCTCTTCAGAGTTCCTTTGATAGGAACATGATTTCATATGGACCTGAGTTCCTTTTGTGTTCCCTTTTGAAAAATTCTTCATTTGATCTGGAGTTCCCTTGAAATACTTTGAGTGTAAACGTTAGTTCCCATAAGGAGTTTTTCATTATCAAAACTGGAGACAACATTGTGTGCGAATGTTGTGGAACCAGAGTTCCCAATACTTTCCCAACAAATATGAACGATAAAATATCTAATATACAACTCGCCCGGTTGTCAATTGATTTTAGGATGAAACTTTATGAGCTTATGTGCCACACTTATGCGCATAGGCGGACGTGTAGATCTCATGTTATAATTGTTAACACTAGGGAATAAAAAGGGGGGAAATTGTGAATATACTACTTTAAAGTATTGGTGGTTTATGAGAGTTTATCCTAACATAGTCAAAATGGACAAAAGCAAGGATGTAAAACATTGGGATTATATCTTCATTCAAAAAAATTTAGCTGGTCAAATAATGGAGTGGTGCAAACTGTTACAATTTGACATATGATCCTAAATTCAGCTCGATCCAAAGTACTATTAAACTAGATTTTATCAGCGCGCATGGCGCATGGTTCGGTTGGTTAAGGCCTCAACACTTGTGCATGAGGTCTCCGATTCGAACCCCCGGGGTAGCGGTTTGCCCCTTTTCTCTTTAAAATTGGTTAGTAATCAGTTTTCACCCATTTACGGGTGCTTTAGGCTAGTTCAAGTAGTACTTGAGCTACCCTAAATCTTACCATATTAGGTATAGATCATTCAGTACTTGATCTAGCAATGAGTTTCGATAGAAACTATATATTTATAGATCGATATGACCCTATTAAGGTGCCCACTTTAATACAAGCAATACTTAACAGATTAGCTCGTGGAGAGCCGATGAAGGAAGCTCCATATCTTGATTGAACGATCTTCAAAGACAAAGAGAGGCCTAATATTAGTGGAAGCTCACAATTGAGCTTCTCTGACCATATTGAGTTTCAAAACCAGCCGTTGCTATTGGGAAAACAAGACAACCTAGAAGAACGGAAGACGGAGATTGTGAAGGTAGTATTGTCATTAACAAAGGATCAAGTAATTACACTCAAGAACACTGCAAATTCCTCTGTAACCAACAATAATGGTGACCAAATTCCTTGTAGTTTCAGTCGCTTTGAAGTTATTGCAACCCACATGTGGAGGTATGTACGCAAAAGATGACTCTATAATGAGCCATGCTAGCTCCTTCTAGTCAGGGAGACAAAAGATTTTCCACATCTGACAATAAAAACTTGTGCAATATATAAATTCTTGCAAAATTATTCTTTCTAATGTTGATTGGTTTTAGGATGAAACTTCACTAGACTTGCGTGTGGTTCCCATGTTAATATTGACCCATCGTACTTAATTAGCCAACTTAGATATGATTTTGCATATATAATATAATAATTAAAATTCTAATCCTATAGTTTGACTAAATTGATTATCACTATTAGGTTTAATTATAAAGCTCACATCTGTGTAGAGAGAGGGATTCCAAGCTGGTGTATAAGGTTGATAGTTTATTCCTTCTATTTTCATATTGATATTAAAAAGAAATCCATTAGCTTGATAGTTTGGTCTACCTTCCTAGACAATTACTATGCACCATATATACTTCACAGTCATATAAATGTGATTTTGCATGAACCTATGGGGCACAACATACTTGTTGTTCTTAATCAAGATTCTTCTAAGAGCTTTATGATCTCCTATAAGGACCTTATATTCTACAAAAAAAGCACCTTATAAAGACATTATAAGTTATTCATGCGGTCTTGTTACATTTTTTTGTTTTGTCAATATTAGGTCTGCGTGTAAAGCGAGAGGGCACACATATGAGCAACCAACAACAATTTCCATTGCATTTGATATACGTGACCATATTCACATCTTCCCTTACCTCAAAGGTACTTTGGCAACACAATTCTTGTCATGAGCAATGAGCAGAGCTGGAGAACTAATCTCGAACCCTCTAGGATTCTTTTGTGGAAAGCTAAGAGAGGCCTTGAACATGGTTGATGAATACTACATTTGGTCCTACATTGAGTTATTGGAAAACGAAGAAGACATGTCCTTCTATGGACAAGATCTAAGGGTATCCAACACCGCTATAAAGGGTAAACCCTTCCATGGAAACCCTAATCTTAGAGTGATAAGTTGGTTGACACTTCCCATCTATGGCATGGATTTTGGATAGAAAAACAAGATCAACATGATCCCCATAGCTCGTGAACTTGATGGGTCTTCAGTTCTTCTGCCTAGTCTGAAAAACGACGGACCCTCTTGAGGTTGTCTTATGTTTTCAAGTGGCTCATGTGGACGAGTCCAAGAAACACTTTTACGAAGACATATAGAAATAAGCATCAAAGTTGATCGATCCTATTGGATTGTTGTGTGATTACAACTATTTTATGTAAACAAGTTTAGTAGAGTATATTTACCATACTACCATTTCTTGTAATGCAAGGATCACAATTATGGTATCAAAGCTCCAACAAGACAAGTGTCCCTAAGAGCAAAGCAGAGCCATTGAAAAGCTATAATGCCATCCAAATAGCCAAAACCTAGAAATTCTAGATCTAGAAGATCAAAACTAAAACACAAGAAATTTGTGCCTAAAAAATCTCAACCTTCCTATTCCTCTCCTAATGCTAGTAATTACGACTACCCCTCAATCTTTACCCCCTTTCTCCAATTTCATCACAGTTAGGTTCACCTAGGATAACTTCCCCATTTGGAAAACTCATGTGACACAATACCTCAACGCTCAAGGGATTTTTCAATTGATCGACGAGACCTTTCCATGCCAATCATCGTTGCTCAATGGCACTCCAAATCTGGCTTAGAACACTTGGCTTGCAAAGGATCAACTAGTTATGGCCATTCTCTTCAAGCAAGGCGCCTTTCTCGTTATGCGCTAAGGTTCGATCCTCCGAGCCAATATCGGAGTTCACAAGATCGTCGTGGAGTCTGTGGTCGCAGTTCTCTGGGCCGCGATCGTAGTCTTCTAGTACGCAGTCGTGAATCTCTATTCCGCGGTCATGGATATGGTCGCTGAGGGAACCACGCTAGATTTCACTTTGCGCAATTGGTTTCGAAAATTACTTCTTGCTCTTCTAGGATCGATTCCAACACCATAATTGTGTGGATCAATTGCTCGTTTCCCATGGACGGTGTCAACTATTAGTGCACAAAAATTCATCTTCAATGCACAAATCGAATATTCCCTTCTTCAGCTTCTGCTCCAAGCTCCTGTTCAACTTAGGACCTGCAAAACAATAGACACAGGGGGTGGGGACCCCCTAATCCACCTTCGATGCCTAAGTCAAAAGAGCAGTTTGTCGATTGAACGTCAAGGTAAAGGAAAAGACTTGCGTGCAAGCTCAACGAATATGAGGTGCTCATCATACACGGCAGTGACATGTATTTATGATGGAGGAAAGGGAGAGGGAAGGTTGAAAACTCTCTCTCTCTCTCTCTCTCTCTAAGGACGGGCCAATAATGCTCCAAGCCTAACAAGCGATTTCTTTCTGCCCAATCCACATGGAAATTCTCTCTTTTGATTAAGGTAGAATCCTCCATCATAACGAATAACCACCATATTTAATTTTATATTAAAAATACTTAAAGATAGAAAATCATAATAAATAAAAGTACCTTTATGGTCGATAATAGCGAAAATAATTATGGCAATTAATTTTACCCACTCACAGAACAGTAAAGGATCGAACAAAGCTAATAAAGTAAGGATAAAAGCTAATCCCATCTCTTTCTATTATAGGAGTCAACCGAATGACCAAAGCTTCAACTTGTGGCCTTATTCGACCTTTCCTACTTGGTGGTGCCCTTCTCGATGATTCTTGACTCAACATTCTTTCGTGTGGAGCTTTTCAGTTTCCACGGTTTGGATTTCTTGTTGAATGACCGAAAGTGTTTGGGAAATAGCCGAAAGAGCCTTAATCACTTGTACAATGCTCAAGTCAAGGCTCTAGGATCTTCATTGGGAAAGAAAATGGCAGCCTATGAGACTTGCCTTTCATTCATCATCCTTACATATGTAAAGTAGGGTTTTACAAGGTTTTTATTAGGGTTGTTCAACGCGTTGACCCGACCCGAATCTTAACCCCGTTTACGGGTATCGGGTCAACCCGTTGACCCGTAAAGAAATTGATTGAATCGTGACCCGATCCGTAACTCGGTTTACCGGTTACAGGTTTTACGGGTTGGGTTAAGGGTCGACCGTTTGACAAGGTCAAACAAATTTTACGTGTCAAACAGGTCAACATGTTGACCCATAATATTTAAAAATAATATATTAGTATACTTTTATAAAAAAAATCTATAAAAATAATAATATTACGGGTTACAAGTCGGGTTATGGGTTTTACGGGTCGACAGATAACTCGGCCCGTACTCCCAAAAATTTTAACCCGTAACTTATAAGTCGAGTCAGGTTACGAATCAACGGGCATTTTGGACCACCCTAATTTTTATATGCTAGCTAAGGGTAACATAGAGCGGTCCATTAAGGGCTTTAATTTGTTCACTATATCTATTGGGCATTTCTATATATGTGGTCTAAAACTCCCGATGGTCACACCATTAAATTCCCACTTTCCCAAAAAAAAAGGGGGAACAACCCCAATTACGTAGGGCATGTATTTACTTTTTGAACCACTCATTCGTACACTAAATTAAAGGCTAAATACATTAAAGGCCCATGAACTTGTGCTCATTAATCACTTTTTTTTTGGTAGAATGTCCATTAATCACTTAGCCTTCTATACTTTAGTCCTATTCGATTGAACCATTACAGTTGCACTTTGGGACTTATTGAATCCCTGATCGATCATTTTCATTTGCTTTCTTTCATTGTGTACATCACACGCGCCAAAATACAATAAAAAAAGATAAAATAAATATAATAAAAAAGTGCATATCGAATAGAAAAAGAAAAAAAAAATCTAAAATTTCCTATAAACTTACTATTTTACCCCTCTATTTTCTCTAAAATTCTACCCAAAATCACTCAGGATATTCACTAGATCTGAGACTTACAAGGATTACAAGACCTGATCCACTAATCTACACTGATCTGATCAGTCTAACCTAATCTCTCTACCTCTCTGATTTTTCCCTCTCTGCTTTTAGGTTATCAAGCACACTGCTTAACCTAGTACACCAATTACAATAATCTAGTTGAGTTTAAATAGAGAACATAAGGCCTAAAGATATATACAAGATATTCCAAGATATTGCAAGGAAAGAAATTTAATCCCCGTGATATATTCTTTCCTTATATCTAATATCTTCTATCCATTAATGAGAAAATCTCTTCTACCAAAAATAATCCGAATCAGGCTTCATAAATCCTAATAATTAATGGGCACAAGTTCAGGGGACCGTTGATGTATTTAGCCCTAAATTAACGTATTTAGCCCTAAATTAAATGTAGACCATGTAGGCCCTTGAATGCATGGCAGCATGTATATGTATATCATCCATCTTCTTGAGTGCATTGGTATCAATATAAACTTATCTTAACCGGGTGTACAAATCACAACTAATAAAATGTCGGCAGCAAACGTAATCCACTACAAGAAAACCCGTTTATTGCAACGCTAAAAGTCGTTGCAAAAAATCTACTGTCGTTGCAAAAAATATTTTCTTGCAACGACTTTTGTCGTTGCGGGTAAGGCCGTTGCTAAAGGCTATTGCAACGACTTTGGTTGTTGCAAAAAATAAGTATTTTTGCAACGACATTTGTTGTTTCTAATAATTTGTCGTTGCAAAATCTTTGAATTTAATAATTTGCTTTAATATTCTTTTGTAACAACATATGTCGTTGCGATAAATAGTATTTTTTGTAACAACATATGTCGTTGCGATAAATAATATTTTTTGTAAAAACATATGTCGTTGCGATAAATAGTATTTTTTGCAATGACATATGTCGTTGCGATAAATGGTATTTTTTGCAACAACATATGTTGTTGCGATAACTGGTATCTTTTGCAACAACAATATCGTTGCAAGAAATTGTTTTTTTTGGAACAACAATAGTGTTGCGTTAAATTGTCTTTTTCCTACATTTGTTGTAATCAAAGATCGAATAGTTGCAATACCTGGTATTTTTTGCACTTAATATATCATAATCCAGCATACAAGGATGTAATACATAATATTCCTTGTCCAAAAATCTACATAGTAAATCAAACACTATTATGTCCAATACAAAAAAACTCATCCCAAAAACTACAAGCTAACTTTTTAACATCTAAAATGAAGTATGCACGAAATTTCTTCTAGCTAGCTTCAACATCCAAAAGAAAATAACTCCAATGCATGCTACCCAACTACAACTTTCATCCTGCAAACACTTTAAATATGAAAGAATCTCAATTGATGGTGAAATCAAACCTCTGCATGTCCATGAAATGTCCACATTATATATGTCAAATATGTAGACGTGTTAGATGCTTAAATCAAACCTCTTGAATCTTGATACATAAAATGTGCAGTTATTTATTTGTTTATTTAGTGCTTTCTCTGAGAGATCGAGATTTATTCAAGCCCCTTTGCATGTCCATGAAATAGATTAGAGAAAGGACCTAGTTTCTAGCTAAATTAAAGTACTTAGGGAAGAAGCTTCTAGCTAGCCAACATGTCCATGAAAGTAGAAATTATGGAACAAATATTTGTACGCTTCTAGCTAGATTAATCAAAGAAAGACAGACCCAGTGTCTACCAAATTATTGTTATATTATGGAGAGCTAGAAAGAAAAAGGCAGGCCACTTCAAATATGAACAAGAACTTGAATGATTTAGTCACACGTACCTATAATATATAAATATACATGCATACAACTATCATGAACAAAGCAAGAATGGGACAAAGCTAGATACTTGATATGCATACTTGCCATTCGATCATGTCTTTCTGAAAAATCTAAGGTTTTTGTGGACTGATTTTTATTGAATGATGCGCAACATGAAAATTAAAGTGAGGCTACTTGTGGAAATTAAAGTCAAATGCATAATGTCATGAATGGATCAGATTGGTAAAAAAATCATATAGTAGAATAAGATTGATAATACATGTTAAATAGTAATTAACCTCTAAAATTCATGCATTCACAATACACAATGAATAAAGCAGACCATCACTACAGCTGATGTAAGCTTAAGACAGGAAAGAACCAATTGAGAAGCCTAACGATTAAAATATTACCATCATCTTTAATCCTTCCTTTTAATGTAAGTACTTTTGTCATCTACCTAGATAGTGAATTGGCATTGTAAAAGGAATAGAAGGCACATACCTAAGCTCCAAAAGTAATCATCAGGCTTAACATATTTGTGTAATTCACCCTACAAGACATATATAATAAGTTGAGAAAGGTAGGTTACCAATGGCAATGAGCTTTCAATCAAAAAAATATTATATAGTGCCACAAGTATATAGCCCCCAAAAGCTGCAAATTTCCAAGTGAAAATAAAATTGGTAATCTTTAATCAAGAGTATAAAATTGCTAATTGTGCTCCAGGAGTATAAACACATGCTTTATAAATGTTCAAGAATTCCTTTTTCATATCATGTACACATAGGATTTGTTGTATTAATCTAATACGCAAAAGAGGGAATCTTTAATGCCCTGCTGATAAGAGTGTAGCCAACCGTATTGTTTGATAATTAGTTTGGCAAGAAGGCATTACCCACTTAAATCAAGAAACCTAACCTCTCTATAAAGCGTGTGTTTATACTTGACTTAGCTAACAATATCCCACTTTACATAAAAACCTAACCTCTTTATGCAATTCTAGACCAATGAATACCTGCAAAAAAAATAAGAAACCAAAAAACAAACATTTACATCAGTAAAGATTGAAGATATTCATAAGAGAAGAACAACTTGTGGCAAACTAAGGAACATGGATTGAAAAATTGATTGAATTCCAGATTCAATTCCACAATATAATCTTTCCATCGAAAATTACCAGATTAAATTACACACCCAAAGCAAACTAAGGAACATAGATTGAAATTAAAAAATAGAACTAATTAGGGATCTCGCTTACTAGCAAAGAGGAGTTGACGAGACAAGCTCGAGCAACTTTGAAAAATTGACAGATCCAACCAAATAGAGCGATTAGGGAGCAGTTGAGGAAATCGCTGAAGGCTTAAAACAACGCTCCATGGTGACAGTGCTAGAACGATAGAGAGTCTAGGGTGAGAAGGCAGGCCAGAAGTGGAATCGTTTTCAATCGAACCCTAGCGGACCAGTTGGCTGCGGGTCACCGGCTGTGGAGGCGATCGAGAGGCTAGGGTGAGATGGTTGCACGAGCTAATCTTCTCTTGTCTGATGTGGTGGAAGGGAGGCAGGCGATCAAGAGAGGTAGTAGAAAGAAGAGCACGCTGATATCAATTTGGGGTTTGAGGGTTTCATTTTGTTATTTACTTTCTTTTTCTTTTTCTTTTTTTCTTTTTTTTTTCTTTAGCAACAACACATCTGTAGCTATATATTTATACAAGTTTTCGTAACAACAACGGTCGTTGCAATACATTCGAAATATTTATGGCAACGACATTTTTTGTTACTTAAAATAAACGCAATTTTTCATTCAACGCGCGCACAAGTTTTTTGGTGGGAAATAGAAATTTTATTTATTGCAACAACATTAGCAACAACAATACAAGGTCGTTGCCAAAACATCATTTTTCGCAACGACAAAATTTTGTCGTTGCAAATTTTCGTTGCGAAAAATGCATTTTCTTGTAGTGATCATTGCGGCAACTCAAACGGTGAAACCAGCGGGAGCGCAGGCGCACGAAGGCCCCTTGCACATGAACGCATGGGATCAGATCTACGGCTTGATGCACTCCAAGACCATCCACTTGTACAAGCCTAGCAAGTCCCAGGAATGGGCTGCCATGGTGGACACCCTCAAGAGTTCACTGGGCCTGGCCTTGGCCCATTTCAGCCCATTGGCGGGGCGGATCAGGTGGGTGGACGTCGACCATCAGCTGCTGGAGATTGTCTGTAACGGCGAGGGGGCCGAGCTGGCGGAAGCCGAATGCGACGTGGAGATGAGTTGGTTCCGCCACGACACGGATCTCGAGAGCTTGATGCCGTTGTTGCAGGCCGTGGACTATGAGCAGCGACCTGTGGAAGAGGTCCCACTTTTGCTGGTTCAAGTGACGAGGTTCCGGTGTGGAGGGGTGGCGCTCGGGATTTCCTCGGCCCATGCGGCTATGGATGGCCAGAGCGCCTTTCACTTCTTCTCTGAGTGGGCTAGGTATATATTTACTAGCTTGATATATACATGCTTATTAATTTATTATGCTTTGTCAATACCTCAACAATCAGCATGAAGCTTTAATTGAAGTTAGAATTTCTCCACTTTGAGACCTTTTTTAATATTCTCTATTTTGCATAATATTTTTTTTATTTTAATCTTATTTCTTACTTACAAAATATTTGTCATCTAAGTTAATCAGTTCAACGTTTTTTAATTATTACCTTATTCAATTTAAAAAATGGGTAATAAATAAATGTAAAAAATTATCTCCATAAAATATCAATTAATCTAGAGTAATCACAAGAGTAATTTGATTTAATTATTTTTATTTCTTAAAAAATGTACCCAAAGCTAAAATGATAAATATTACTCCAAGACGAAGGTAATACATTAATCTCACATTGATTTTGCCCACGAGCTGAATAATGTTACAATAATAATTTTTTTCAAAAAAAAAATTGGACCCCGTGTAATATTTAACTCAATCACTAATAAAAGAATTTAACTATTTTTGGTAGAAATAAAAGAATTTAATATATATATATGAGATAACTCATTTTTTTTTTGATATTGGTAAAAATTCGAAGTACCAAACAAGAATGGTACTTCTAGAGGCCGTTAAAAACAGAAGCCGTAAACGGCTAAGAGGGTCAAAAGAAGACACTCAAGACAAGCAGAAACGACTAAAGATAGTACAACTCTTCGAAAAGAAGAGCGAAAAAGATCGAAATCGGGGTGAGTAAAGTACTAAAAAAAGTGTCGCGGGCAACAGATCAACCCATCCCGGGGTGTGCGAATAGACAACTGACGTTTCCTTCACCGAGATGAAGGTTCTTCATAAGCCTTAGAACACCAAGTGACCTGGCCTAGTACAACTTGGTCCGATACATGTCGACCACCACTCTAGCTCTTCGAAAAATAGTACATCAATTAAGTACGAGCCATTCTGCAAAAGAGATTTCAACCTTGTACCACAAGTAAAAAATACTTGCGGTACAAATAAATCAAACTTGCAAGACAAATAAGCCATGCTTGCAACCCAAGTAAGGCTAACTTGCCCCGCAAGTAACGTCAAAACTTATCCCGCAAGAAAATTCCTGCTTGCGGTGTAAGTAAATTAATTTTTAATAATAATAGAAACATTCTTTAAACTTGGGTCAAGATTTCCTTTTTTTTCTTTTTTTTTTCTTTTTGTTTCATGTGTTAGCAAGAGACTGAGCAATCCGATGACGACGAGCCGCCGGAGCCGGCTCCGGGAGAGAAAGTGGCAAAGGCTTTCTAAGCCGAAGTCGGTGGGCCTTCTAAGCCGGAAAGATAAGGCTTTCTCAGCGGGGGTAAGGGGGTGGCTTTCTCAGCCAGGGTAAGGGGTGGCTTTCTCAACCAGATCACCAGAGGAGGAGACCGACTCCGGCGGTGGTTGTTTCATAGATCGAGTTTTCTTTTTGTTCAAAGGAAAAACCCTTAAAAAACAATATGAGTCGACATCGAAGACCGATCTCGAACAAGGAGCAAGCCTTGCAACAGGGACATAGACAGCGAGGTCACGCCGGATGACAGTGACGCAAGGCGACATTGGGCGGTATCATAATACAAGAACGACCGAAGAAAAATTAATCAAGTCAGCGTGGACAAAAAAATGAAATCAGGATGAATTTAGGGCAAAAAATAAGGGGTTTATATATATTTTGTGGTTGGGGTCTTGAAATTATGGGAGAAAACCCCCAATTTGAGCTTTTAGGACGAAAGCTTTAAAATCAATAATTAATGGAGTCTAGATTTTTTACGAACGAGTTGGGAGGTGGTTCAGAACGAAGGAGGTTCAACTGAATGGGATTCTCGGGCAAGAGGGGGGGGGGGGACAGAGGAGGTTCAAAGGTATGGTATGAGGAAGAAAGTGGGGGAGTTAGGGGCAACGGCGGTGTGGTGTTTAGAGGTTAGGGGGTTTGGGGTTTTTTATTTGGGAGTGTTTTCCACTAGTAATCCTCACATAGTCTGTTCATATGATAACTCATTTATTAAATAACTAGTTGATGACCCGGGCCTTGTCTGAGGACTTTTTCAAATAAATATTATAATATGTTATTTAAATATGATATATTATAATTTTTATAAAAATAATATTACAAATTAAAAATAGTCATACATATTAATAGAAAATAGTATAAAAATCAACTTGTTTATGGATAGAAAGTTTTAAAAAGTTGTGATACTTGTGAATGAAAAATTAATATAAGAAAATAAAAAGTTAATATAAAATTTTTAATTCAATATATGGTTCATACTAATTAAAGGTGTAATACATATAAATAGAAAGTAATAAAAAAAGAATCAAAATTTTGGATAGAAATATAAAAAAATCATTCTTATGGATAGAAATTATGCTATAAAAAACGTTTTTATATACTTAAGGTTAAGAATAGAAAGTTAATATTATAAATAAAAAATCACATTAAAAATCCAATAAAAAAATATGGTCCTTATAATTGAATAAAGTGTCATATATATGGATAAAAAACTACACTAAGGTAAATTTTAAAAACATTTACGTGACTATATTTTTATGGATAGGAAATTAATTGTCATATATAAAAACTATCTTATGGATCAAAATAACATTAAGACAAATTTTAAAAACCGGGGTGGGTCGTTCACGACCCCAAGAGGGTCGATCCTGAGCACGAACACACACAAACACCAGCAAAGGTTCGAGCACGACGTTATGGGTCGAGATCAAAGCAAAGACAAGAGTTTTAATCAATATAAAAGACAAATCCTAGGGTTAGGGCTACCACAACAACAATCATACATGCTTTCAACAAGAACTCACAACTATCATGCAATTTAGATCATAGAAGAGTCGACTTTCGCAAATTAAACAACTTTCTATCTATCCTTCAACCTAGGAATATCAACTTTCGCAAATTATCCTATTAGACCTAATCAAGCAATCAACCTTACACCTTCGATGAGGTTGATCGCAAGATATGCCTCAACTATCGTAAAGGAATTTAGCACAAGATAGATAGATATGATCATCAAGCATTCAAATTATGAATTCACGTTTTTATACATGCATGATTGTGTTGGGTTTTCACCAAACCCTATAATTTAAGAAAACTACTCACTCATGGCATAGAGAGACGAGAAAAAGGGAGAAGAAGGCATGATCAATCCAAAACAAAAATCAAATTAAACTAAGAAGAAGTCTTACAAAAGTCTTAACCTTGTTCACCAAGTCTCCCTTCAGCTCTAGAGAGTACTTTTCAACACCCAAAAAGAGAGAATCTCCTCTCCAAAGAGAGAATACCTTAAACTAAAGGGCTTAACCTCCTTTTATAGAAGAAAATGAGTCCTAATTCAACTAGGAAATAAGATAAAGTAACCTTCCTAAAATACAAAGATAGAATAAATCTTTAAGATCTCGGGATAGAGAGAAGATCGGCGCCAAGCACGACCCAAATGGGCCGTGCACGACCCTCATAAGGTCGGTCCTGAGAGCATTCTTCTAGCTTCCTCATCTTGGTTCGTGCACGATCCCTCCTTAGCTCGATCTTGGGTTGATTTCTTCACCTCTCTTCATGGTTTCACTCTTCTTGGCCCTACTTCCCTAGCTCATCAACTCAAATCTTCCTCACAGCTTGTCCACCCTCTCTTGCAATGCTCCAAATAGCTCCAAAAAACCTACAAAACACCACCAAAACTTATGTATACTCCATATTTCATGAAAATACGAAAACCTACACAAACGACTGAAAACAAAACACAAAACTAAGGAAAAGACTCGAACACACCAAAACACACCCTAAAAACAAGACTAAAAAGGCGGACATCACTATGATTATCACAAAAAAATTTAATATTTTTTTATTGGAGAATATAAATCTTCAAGCTTGCACACTTATGGATATCTATCTTATATCTAGTATCTAGATATTGAAATTGATAATCATACCATAATTAAATATTAGAATATAATGTAATAATGAGTAGAGATAAAACTTTATCCATAAAATATAATGCAATAATAAGTAGAGATAAAAATTTATCCAAGCACATATAAAATTGATAAAAAAAATTATTAAATAAGTTGAGAGTATAAAATTGGAAATCCCATAAGGTGATTGAATCACATAATATATAATTGATTAAAAAACGTTATTAAAAATAGGTTAGCTATAATATAAATTTATAATGACGAAACTGCCCAAAAGTGCTTAAGGTTTAGAAAATATATATTGATGATTGATTAAGGAGTACCTACTGACTCCATTCATATCCAATTTTAATTAGTTTTTACAATATTCGTATTTTTTAAATCTGTTTTACAGTATATGGAAATTTTTCCTACATGATTTACATACTAAATTACAATTTTTTAATTAAAAAATAATTACTTTAGTGTATAGTATCTTGATTGTTTATATTACTTATTGAATATTGTTCAAGTTCTGGTTTTATATAATTTTGTTGGTGTACAAAATCTCGCCTTTAATTCGTATCAAATACACCAATTAAGAACTCTGCCTCTTCCGCTTCTCTTCCGTCTCTTGACCTAAAAAACCTGCAAAACAATGGACAAAGGGGGCGGGGACCCCCTAATCCACCTCCGATGCCTAAGTCAGAAGAGCAATTGTCGTTCGAGCGTCGAGGTACAACAAGAGAGCGAGGAAACCCTAAACAGTCGAGCTAAGCGAATATTAGCCTGCCTAGGATTTCTGAATATGCTAAGCACATGTGTCTCTCCCTACATGCCTAGGCATGTATTTATAATGGAAGAGAGAGTCATAGGGGGCCGAAAATCATGCCACTAGGGCCGAAAATCTTATCCTCTCGGGCTGGCCAACTGCCTTAAAGCCCAAGTAAGGAATATTCCACCCTATCTCCAATTTAATTCTATCCTTTAATAAAAGATAGAATCTTCCATTAAGTTGCATAACCGCCATATAATTTTATATAGAAAATAAGAAAATAACTGCGCAGTAATTTAATAAATACCTTTTTAATAGTCAAAATAACTACGGTAATTATGTTTATTTTACCCGCTCCCAAATTTAAAAGTGATTCATCCCACGAACATGAGAACAGGTTTTATATATGCACCATTATACTTGTATGTGCATCGCAATAAAAGGGACACTTAGGTTTATAATTTAGAGAGTTAAGTGTGAGCGGGTAAAATAAACATAATTACCATAGTTATTTTGACTATTAAAAAGGTATTTATTAAATTACTGCGCAGTTATTTTCTTATTTTCTATATAAAATTGTATGGCGGTTATGCAACTTAATGGAAGATTCTATCTTTTATTAAAGGATAGAATTAAATTGGAGATAGGGTGGAATATTCCTTACTTGGGCTTTAAGGCAGTTGGCCAGCCCGAGAGGATAAGATTTTCGGCCCTAGAGGCATGATTTTTGGCCCCCTATGATTCTCTCTTCCATTATAAATACATGTCGTAGGCATGTAGGGAGAGACACACACATGTGCATTGCATATTCAGAAATCCTAGGCAGGCTAATATTCGCTTAGCTCGACTGTTTAGGGTTTCATCGCTCTCTTGTTGTACCTCGACGCTCAAACGACAATTGCTCTTCTGACTTAGGCATCGGAGGTGGATTAGGGGGTCCCCGCCCCCTTTGTCCATTGTTTTGCAGGTTTTCTAGGTCTGAAGACGGAAGAGGAGCGGAAGAGGCGGAGTTCTTAATTGGTGTATTTTGATACGAATTAAAGGCGAAATTTTGTACACCAACATTAAGATTGGGTGAGATCGTAGGAAAAGTATGAGGGGTAAGATGGGAGCGGGCTCTAAGTTTAGGAAATTTGGAGAGCATACATAGGGAGAAATAAAATCAAGGGTGACGCATGCATGTAGACCCAATGAGTCAATTTTTCACTAATGTGTCTAACGACTCAATTTTACCATCATTTCTCTTTGCAAGATCGTCACACGTTTAAAAGTACTTTTTCGACCAAAATTTTCATCACGGTTCCTACTTTTTTTTTTTCTTATCATAAATAGAATAAAAAAATCGATTTGAATAACAATAAAACTACTAAAATAAATATAGAATATTTAAACAAATAAATTCACCAACACTAAGAAATGAACTTTTACCAACATTAAAATCATCAACATTAAAAACTGAACTTTTACCAATAAATAAAAGAAAAGGAACACAATTTTCATTGTGGGAAGCAGAGTAGGATAGTATGCGCATTTCGAGAGTTCACGACCTAGGGATTCATTAAAAAAGCTATATTTGTGTTTGTATGAATTTAAACCTAGAACACATAAAAGTAAAATGTAAGGCGTCGAGCTAGGAATGTGTATCCCGGCCATCAAAAGTGTACGAACTCCTTGAATACTTATTTTTAGAATTATAATGGAAACGATGCATATTTCTATTGATATGAAAATATCAATTCGGTGTCCATGCCATTTTCATACCTTAATTAGTAACTTTTGATGCACACTCAATAGACTTGCTCGAGGAGAGCCAATGAAGGATGCTCCATGCCTTGATCGAACCATCTTTAGAGCGAGAATGAGGCCTAACAGTGGGAGACAGTCGAGCTTCTCCGATCACATCGAATTTCAAAACCTGCCATTCTTGTTGGGCAAAAAAGATGGTGTAGATGAACGGAAGAAGAAGACGGTTAAGTTAGCACTGCCATTAACAAATGCCCAAGTGAATACACTCAAGAAGGCCGCATCTTCCTCTATCAGCAACAGAATTTCTCACGGTTTCAGCCGCTATGAAGTGGTTGCAACCCACATTTGGAGGTACGTACTTATAGATTCTAATTAACCATTCTATTACTAGTTAGCCTACACTGTTAAAATCCGGTGGAGAGCCACATGTTCTTTCATGTACATATACGCATTAGGCCTAATACATATGTTTATTTGGATTTCATCCTAAAACTAATTGATAATAAAAAAAGAGTACTCCAAAAACATATATACAAGGCATATTTTAATCATAATTTCGGATGTAGAAAATATTTCATCTACACATACTCGTAACTTAGATATCCTACAACATGATTTTTGCAATAGATCGATACACTTTAAAGTCTAATTATGAGATGGGAAGCAGGAGTTAGGTTCGAGTTAGTCTAGCTGGTTTGGATCAAAATAGGCCCAGGATGTTAAAATTACAATCAAGTTGGATTGTTGAGGTTTTTGGGGGGATTCGGGTGACACAACGTGTCAGGAACGTCTTTTTTTAATGATCAATAAAGTGATATTATAATAAAGCAATGTTATAAAAAATAATATTGTTTAATTATAGAAAATTTATCTTTATATATTTTAACACTAAATGATAGGTTGGTATAATGATAAGCCTAATACATATGTTGAGTGAGAGTCCATCCTAAAACGAATAGGCATGAGGAGATATAATCCCTTAAGCTTATATACTAGACATTCTAATCTCAACTTTTTTCATGTGGGAAAAAGTTGATTTTCCAACATACGAACTAAATTAGATAGCATTAGAGTTGTCAGAACTCGACCCTACCTAAGAGACTAACCGAACCATTCAAAAATTTTAGGTGTGAAACCTGAGTCACCTGACCCGAAAATCAATTGTTCATAGAAAGATTCGAACCCGATTGAGTTGAAATCTGAAACCAACTAGATTAAACGGAATTATTGTTTTCAAAATATTATAATTTTTTTAAAATAGTGTAACATATTTTATTAGTAATTCTATAAAAATATATATATTATTATTATTAAATAAAATTATTTAAAGTAAAATCACAAAAAGTTGTATGGTACATTAGTCATAGGAAGGTGCATGTTTGAATTTATCACCCCAATGATATAAACATATTTTTATCTCGGCGTTACTTATCATTCACATAGGGTGGACTATAATGACATTATAAACTCCTCCTAAAACAGGAAAAATTCTTAAAGGAGCTTGCACAAACGATGTATGTTTTTCGTTTGGTGTTTTGACTTGTTAATATCTAATGATTAATAGGTGTGCATGTAAAGCAAGAGGGCACGAGTATGAGAAACAAACAACAATGTCCATTGCAATGAATGTGCACAATCGCATTCACTCCATTCCATTTCCTCGTACTTACTTTGGGAACATGATTCTTGTGATGAACGCAACAAGCCAAGCTGGAGAGCTAACCTCAAACCCTCTAGAATTTGGTTGTGGAAGACTAAGAGAAGCAATTAACCAGGTTGACGAAGACTATGTTTGGTCCAACTTTGAGCTATTGGAGAAGCAAGAAGTTGATGTTTCCATCTATAAGCAAGGGATAAGTGCATCATCCAAGACTGCCAAGGAGAGTAAAACATTCTACGGAAACCCTAATTTGAGAGTGGCAAGTTGGTTGTCACTACCCGTTCATGGCATGGATTTTGGGTGGGGTGAAAAGATCGACATTATCCCCGTATCTCGTGATCTTGATGGTTTAGCGATACTTCTACCTGGCCCAAGCAATGATGGATCCATCAAGGTTGTTTTGTGCTTGCAAGACACCCATGTGGATGAGTTCAAGAATCAATTCTACAAAGACATCCTCAAATAGCTATCGCGCGTACTACTAATTATCTATATTCCCAAGGCACAGAACATTGTGATTGCTTTTTCTCTCTGCAATTAGTTCATTTGTACGGGTTCAATAAAGACATCCACGTACAAGTAGAAATGAATTCTTCCTATATGGGTAATTGTACAATGAACCATTCAGATGTGAATGGTTTCCTTATAATTAGAAGTTCATCTTCAAGCTTAAGGTCGGGGTTTATTTTACAAAAGGTATATCTTTGCATGAAATAATGAGTTTCACAAGTGAAATAAATGGATAAGATTTACCTTTTTCATATTGTTGGAGATTTTCCAGGTGAAAATTGAATATCAAAGCATGCTTGCAAGGCCAGGACCTTCTTAGATAGTATCAAATTTATCATTATTTTATATGGTCAAGATCAAATTTATTAATAGAAGTACTTTCAAATTTATTAATAGACTTTTCTGGATAGGGATGGAAGGGACTTATAATTCCGGTGGGAATTTCTTGTTGCGGAGATAGGAATGGTAAATTGAACAAAGATGGGGATGGGGTGAAGGAGGAAATTTATTGTTCCGTTCCCCACTCTTCCTTATCCTTATTGAG
Source organism: Fallopia convolvulus (assembly GCA_964016875.1). NCBI lineage: Eukaryota > Viridiplantae > Streptophyta > Magnoliopsida > Caryophyllales > Polygonaceae > Fallopia > Fallopia convolvulus. The sequence continues at coordinate 15,853,734 of OZ024720.1, forward strand.
GATATCTACGAGGAATTCCTGTTGGGGAAATTGGGAAATTTTTCATCAGGAGAACTTATGGTTTTGATTAACTTGCTCAAATTTTATATTTTTTTGTAAATTTACTTTATATTTTTGTATTGATTCAATTCTTTTAAATTGATATTGTTGAGTTTAAAATTATAAATGGTGAATTAATATTTACAAGGAGATAAATAAAGAATCCGCTAAAAAATATATGTTCATTTTAATGGGTAAATTTGTGGGCATCCTAAATGGGGAAAAAGGTAAAAGGAGTGTTAAAAATCAGTTTGATCCAATCCGTACCAAACCCTAATAGATGGTCTTGGTCTAAACTCGTGGATCATAAATTTTAAAACATTTGGATCATGGACCGAACTGGACCTATACAGTCTAGTGTTATTATAGTGCGGTCTAGTTTTAGAACGTAAAGACCGATTTACACATTTTTTTATGTTAAAAAGGTTAAATTGTGGTTCAGTTTGGTGTCGGACCATAAAAATACGGTGCCACGTACGTTTAATATAAGTATTAAGTTGATCTTTTATATTTGATTTTTGAAAATATATTATTACTACCCATCACTGTCTGAAATATAAATTTACGATCATGGACCAGATCGGACTATAAATCGTAAAACATAAATTTGGTGGACCAGACCACAATGGTTGTAGTCTTGGAACGGACCGTACATTTTTGTCTGGGTTTACGTTCCAGCCCAATGCTGCACAACCGTAAAACATATGACGATGAGAAATACCCCTCGGTGATGAGGATCTAATGAGGATCAGAACGAAGAAGGTTTTCAATCCTTGCGTGTGGATGGCGACGAGGAATGTTTTCAATTCTCACATAAGGATGTGTAGTGGATGGGGAGTGAAATGTTAGACAGAGATGGAGATGGCCGATGGGGAGGGTATTCCTCACCCAAAACCCACCCCATTGTCAATCCTAGTATATTTTGTCAAATCGAACAGAAAAGTGCCCCAAATCTAGGGACCTCGTATATTTTGTCAGTCTTTTCAAAAACAAAGCAAAAAATGCCATAGCTTCGTGGGTGTTAGGAAAACAGATTATTGTATCATATAATTATTTTATTTTTATATAATCTTTGTAAAATATCTTTTCTAACCCTAGGTTATAGCTACATACACATTTTTTAAAATCAATGAAGGATTATCTTTTTCTTCTCATATTATCGTTTCTCACTTTCTCCAAAGTTTTTTCTTCTTTACCAATTTTTATCTTACGGCTCAAAAATATAACACTCCCTCACCCGAACCTAGCCACGTGTGACATTGAAGAGGGTGCCACGACACAAGTGACCTCTTATTAAGCGCCTTTTGAACTCACCCAAGGATTTTAGAAAGGGACGAAAATACGATTTGACAATAATAGTAGTAGTATTAATAAAAGGAGCATAAACTTGTCTATTACAATCGACTCGGTCATGGAGTTTCCAAAGTGTGGTAATTGATCGTTCAACAAATGGTAAGAGTGTTGAAAATAACAATGGATCTAGAAGTACAAAGCCTAATTTGTAGACTAGGTAAAATATCGATGCGTGAAAACTGATCTTTCTTCAAATTCTTCGAAAATCTTCCTTTACCTTTTTCAGTCCTTGACTATGTCTCCCTTGAATCTTGATGTTCCTTATTAGAAGACATGTGACATTGGTCGGCCGTGCAAGGGAATAAGGTGGCTGGGTTAGTCTAATGAAAGACTAGACAAATGGAGAAGCATGTAACACCCCTATTTTGCAATATTGGGTATTACCGCCAGTGACCTCATATTTTTCCCATCCAAAGTCATCCAAAGCTTTAAGGTACAAAATACAATTTAAAATAAAGCAGAAATCTCAAGGAATTATATTAAAACAAAAATGCTCGAGTGTTTGAGGCTTTAGTTCAAGTTATTACAAATGCATTGTTTGATTAAAACTTAGTATGAAATTCAATAAGCGGCGGAATAGAAATATTTACAAATTCTCGTTTTTAAAACAATTGGTGGGGCCCAAAAAGTGGGGATAACTTTTGAAAAACTTCTTGAAGTCTTCCTTCAACTCTTCTAGCCTCCGTCTTCGGCCTGGTTGTAATGTTTCACTAAAGTCTGGTATTTCCGCGAAAGGCAAGAGATACCAGGCAAAATGCAAAATAGAAGCGGGTTAGTCTAAGGAGACTAAGCAAGTGGGAACAGATAGTTCTCATGGGTGAGATTGATATAGTAATTTCCAACATACTTAAAGGAGGAGATATTTTGTGAGCTATAAAGTTTATGTGGAGCTTAAAGAGAACAAGAACATAGTTTTTCTTGAAGAGATAAGTATTATGTTATATGGAAAAGGATACTACGAAAATTGTAGTCCTTTTATGAATATGAAAATAGTTGGGAACTTTTATTTCACACACATAGCGTTTTAAAAGAAAGAACTCCATTGACTTCATCGCGTCTCAACCAACCTCATCAAATTCAGAGTACGAATAAGAATTCAGGTTGGAATGACGATCCTTCGAAAGGTGGGAGCAAGTTATCCTAGTTCATCCTAGTCCATTTATTAATGTGCACTAGGCACTTATCTTTTGGTCATAAAACATTGCACTTCAAGTGAAGAGTTTTAAGTGTGGGGGATGTGAAGACCGATCCACTAAAAGGAACGAAGTTCCGGTACCTAGCTAGGGTGCAATAGACCCCCTCAAAGGAGGAGCGACTACGTGATCATGATCCAAGTACCGAGCAAAGAGAGGGTGGAAAGCCATACCACTCGATAAGTTATGTAGAGGTGTCGGAGCAAAATCCGCTCCCCTGTTTCTATCCTAGTCCACAACAAGTCTCGAAAAGAGACTGAAACAAACAAGGTCACACACAACGGACCTAGGTTCAGTACTAGCGCATTACGAGATAATAAATATAATATCGTCATATCTAAACAATAAATAAACCTAAGTTCATCTATTGAGCAAACAATCAGTTCCCAACACAAAGATGAATATATTTCAAACAGATGAACATATATCAAAGGAATCGAAGATATAACAAGGGTAACAAGGAGAACATCCACTTGCCTTAGTTTCCGGCTTGACTAACTGATGTCAGATCTAATACGGGTTCTTCCTCAAGAGATTGACCTAAAACGGGTTCACAATAAGGAAACGGAATATTAACCTTCATTATTTGTTTCCAACTTAACTTGTTAGAATACCCCTTTTTAGTGAAGAAAGTAACTTGTACTATTATATTTGCATGAAAATATTCCAACATTCCTAGTAATATTATTCCATTAATTTTATCATGTGTAGGAGATTATTTATAATTTATTTAAAATTATAAATATTTCAAATGGCATGCTAGAATTATTTTTCATACATTACTTATAAAGTCCAAGAATAGGTTTTGTATGTAAAACTTCCAAATTAATTATAATTTATAATAAAGTAATTTTAAATAAAATAGTAAATAATTAAATAAAGGTCGAAAATATACCAACAAGACGGAATGGGCCTAGGCTCGGGGTAAATGGGCTGGATGGATTGAAAATTGGGCCGAGAATGACATCTCCCTAAGTTTCCACTGTTGATATCTTCAAGAGAGGGAGGAGATGGGCCTGATTTGCCTTGCTCTTGTTCAGCCCAACCACAACAAGCTTTAGCCCAATGGAAGAAATAGGCCCAAAAGCTCAAGATTAGTCTAGTTCCTCTGCTCCTCCTTCTTCGTGGAATTGAATAGGGAGCGGCCACATCAATGGGAAGTAGCAGGCGAACAACGACAATGAGGATGACGACGGTGGTGAGGCGCGAGGCACCTGGGCGGCCGGCGGCTGAGAGGCGATGGACACGGTGGTGCGTAGGTGGTTGGAGAATGAAAACAGGGGAAGGGTTTGTTTGAAAGAAAACTCATATCTGAAAATTTGAAATATCTTGCTTGGATTCGGGAATTTGGAACGAGGGAGAGAGATAGGTTTCTGAGCTTTCTTCTCCTGCCCTCGCCCCTTCTTAAATAGCCCAGAAAAAAGGCCCTCCTTAGGGATAATGATGGTGGTTAGTAGAGAGATTAGAGTCTAGGGTTCCTTGGGAAGGTGAGGGAGGATGAAGGAAGGGGAAAAGTGAGGTGCTGCAGCGACGGACAAGACCTCTCCGGCGACGGACCGGCGTTCTGAGCCCTCGAACTGGACAAAAGACAAAACCGATAGTCTCTTAAGGGGAATGAGACAAAAAGTGGGCTTAACTATTAATTAGTGGGTTAAGATAATAAGGAAAAGTGATTAGTATAGTGGTTGGGAAGGAGTTGGGTGGAACGCTTGTAATGAGAGGTCTCGGTTCAAATCCGACCTTTTGCAATTCCACACCTTTAATTTCCTTTTTGTTAGCTTAACCCAAAAATCACTATTTTACCTTAAACAAGGAGTTAAGAAAATTATAAAAATTCTTGTATAAAGTGATTCTACAGAAATTATTATTTTTAAGGAGCGAAAACTAATTTTCATAATTAAAATATAAAAAATATATTATTGAAATTAGCGGTTATTACAAAGCAGTTGGTTATGATTGTAACTAAACATGTTAGGATTGAAACCCGGATGAAAACCGATCGATGATCTAATATTTAACACTCCCATTGGAAAAGAGAAGATGGTATACAAAAAGATAGAGATAAGATACCACAAGGTTATGGTTCTTACTCGAAAGGTATTTTTGGGAACGTTTATTAAGAACACAAGTTATTTTAAAAAGCCCCGATCGACAATTTGGGTTCTCAACCAACCTCATCATACCCGGGATTCCGGATGGGGAGGTGGTCGTGAAGGTGCTTAAGTACAAGACCCACCTAGATAAGTATAACTAAGCATTTAGGTTGAAAAGAGAAATCGTTCAAAGTCGAGAGCAAGAATGGTTTTCCAAATTCTACTAACTATTGGGCCCATAATCGCGTTGGCCTAAAAGAGATCACATAAGAGATCACATAGAGATCAATTGGTCCGGTTAGGAAAAATTCGAAGGAGAAGTTTAGTAGGTCCAAGCACATCCATACGTATAATCCATATATGATAGAGAAGATACGAATATTCTTAAAGAATATAGAAGGAAAGGTAGAAGAATATGGCAAGATCTCTTCAATTGCATATGAAAATCCATCACCTCCAAGTCATAGATTGAGGATAATTTCTATCTTTAATATTAACTAGTAGCATTAGGATTTTCTAAAAAAATAGACTTTTGTTTATAAAAATATGTATATATAAATCAAGGGACACACAAAATCAAGACGAGAGTAGAACTTCTACATGCACAAGAATTCTAATAAAACAACATCCTCAATTGTGATTCTAGATTGTGACCTTTTCAATAGGATGTAGAGTTAATTCGATCACTTTTCATCGAAGATAATTTGACACCCTGATACGTTCTAGATTAGTATGGTTATCTCCTGTATTTTAGGCATGATTTGAGTGTGTTTAGGTTAGTTTTGAACATAAATGTAATATGAAGACCGAAGACACGATTTGAAGAATTGCAAGAGTTTTGAACACAAGTGTTGATTTGGAGTTGTTTTGATGCCACTTTCTTGTGACGCATCGTTCGTGAGCTACGATGATCGGATGAAGATGAAATTGGTATCATTTGAAAGCTAACTCGAAGAGCTACAATATATGTTTTTACTACGAGTTCAAATTCCAACACTAAGTGGGTCAAAATCACCTCCGAAGGTAACACTAGAAAGTTGTCAGAAGAAGACCCGCGCGCTCGGTAGAAAACCGCGCCCGCGGTGATGTCCCAATCCGCGGGGATGTGAAGATGCAGCAGCCGCGCCCGCAGCTGTGCACCCAAGCTCGTGGGTGGCTGTTTCTCCGCGTCGACTTCGTTTTATTTTATCTTATGTTTTTATTATATTTTTAGTTTTATTCGGTTATTTTAGTATTTATAGACCTAGTTTCGTATTTAGTTGGAGAGGGCTCTTTTTATTTTAACCTAGAGTTTATTTCAGTTTTTATGGAGAGCTAACCCTTTGGGGTTTATTCATCAGTGAAGTATTGATTTATTATTTCGTGAGGTTTTCGGTATTGATTTGTTTCCTTTGAATAATATCTTTTCTCTTTGTTCTTAATTTCATGATTATCAATTGATTTCACTTGGTGCGCAACTTGTTGAATTTGATTGATATTCTACAGTTTGATTAGGTTTGAATCATTGTCTATGTGATCTTACTTGATCTGTGAAACACCTTAATTTTTAGGACCGTGGACTAGGAATTGAGAAAGAGATTTGATTGTTTGTTCTTGCAATTGACTTGTAGCTTGATTGCTTGAATCAATATCCTGTATATCCTTGTTCTATATGCTAATTCTAGGTTAAGCGTCCTTGCCTAGGATTAAAGAATTGCTTGGACCGTGGACTTGCGATTGTTAATGATCAGGATAGGAATTAATCTTGGGTGTGAATAAAATCAAAGGAAAAAACCAATGATCGAATGACTTTATCAATGTGAATCTGCTGGATAAACTTGTTTGTTTCTTTTAATTTGAATATTTGTTCTGTTTATTAGTTTGCTAGATAGTTTAGATAGATCAAACTATTTCTAAAACCCCTTTTTTCCTTAAGTTGGTAAAAATATTGATACTAGAAGCCACAAGTTCTCTAGGGTACGACCTCGACTTACTCGCTATACTAGCATGTATTAGGGTTAATTATCTTTGACTTGGCACAACGACTTTAGCCCAGTCACACCCACCATGGGGAACAATAAAAAAGTTTAATCCACACCATGTCCGAAGAAGAAAATCTGAACCGGAGCTTAAAAATAGTCAGTGACCTAATCAACACTAGTCGCCAAGAAAATCTTCTTGCAACCAGTCACCAGGCGAAATGGATGGATTTTGCCCAGAGGCTCCAAGAATTGGAGAAGAAGCTTTCCGTACAAAGGGAGATTAATGAAACCTATTATAAATATGTCGACTACCTTAGTAGTGAGAACAACGATCTTTAATCACAACTACAATCAGTGGCATCCATTAGGCATCACGCCGATAGTCTTGTCACCAAACATAACTTGAATGGAAGTGTAGGAACTTCTGTTCCACCAGTAGGCTCGACGCTTGAATTTCTACCGAATATGATACTCCTCATCGCGACCATCTTCGGAGCTCCCACAACGTTGTGATAACATAAATGAGCCACCGGAAGGAATTCAACACCTCCCGCCACCCTCGAATATGTTGTTACCCTCTCCTCTCTTCTCCTAGGAGATCTTTGAATTAGAGACGCTAAGGAACATGAGAAAAGGAGGCCTCGCGATCTAGACGAAATCGTCTGCGTGAATGTCCGCCAGCATGTCAAGCAAATCGTTGAGCAGATTGCCAAAATTCCAAGGGTCCCCGACCCATCAAAAAAGAAGCGGTGGACAGTTACAACGAGTCACCCTTTTTTTCTTCCACAAATCCCTAAGAAATTGTTGCCTTTTACCTTGACAAGGCATTGGGTCGGCCCTAGGGGGTAGATTTTTTGTCCCCCTACCCTCTCTCTTCCATTATAAATACACGTCATCGCCATGTATGAAGAGCATCCTCATATTCGCTGAGTTCTCTAGCAATTCTTGTCTTTTACCTTGACGCTCGATTGACAACTGTTCTTTTGACTTAGGCATCAGAGGTGGTTGGATCGTAAACGGTTAGCAAAGAGCTTGGGAACTGGCAATTAAGCTGTTCCCAAGGCAGCAGAAGTAAATAATCGCAAGTAATAAAGACAGTAAAGAACGCAGTTCCTTTATAGAGGAACCCCACTACAACCAACTAGTTGTATGGGTAAACCTCTACCTCCGCTTGGAGGATTTTGAATGACTCACTTATATTAATTGCTTTGTTCCTTAGTTACACAGCCGGATTCACACTTCTCTGTTCCTACGAGTTCTTCCTAACTCTAGCAACACTAGAAAATCCTCTCAACTGAGTTCCTAAGCTCACAACAGCAAAATACAAATAAGTCAAACCTTACACCGACTTCTCAGTTCCCTTGTCCTTGGGAACTTCGGCTTCACCGTCGTTGAGATCACACACTCGCCGGCGGGGACTTCTCTTTCTTTTCTTTCTTTTTCTCAGATGTGGGTGTTTGAGAGTTATGGGAGAAGTACTCAATCCGAGTACTATTCATTTGGCTTTATAGTCCAGGTGAGCTTGGGCAGTCGCATCTTTCATTTGTGTCCAAAATGCCCTTTGCTTGATGCCCAAGTTGTACTTTCTTCACATGTGACTTTGATTTGAACTAGGTCAACTTCTTGGATCAATCAGACCGTTGGATGAAGCGTGACAGTCTGATCCTCAGACTGTTCCTTCGGGCTGTCTGAGACAGAATCCCGCGATCTGCGCTGAACGGTCGTTGTCCTCACATGTGAGTTCCCATGTCATGGGAATTGTCTTCTTCAGAGTTCCCTTGATGGAAACTCTTCATCGTTGTAAGCTTGTGTTCTCTTGATGGAGTTCCCACTTCATGGGAACTTTCCTCTTCAGAATTCCCTTGATGGAAACTCTGTATTGTGGCCTGCTGTAGCTTTTGGTCATTCATAGGAGTTCTTGGCTGTACCTGTGTTCCTTAGAAATACTTGAACAAACCACATTAGTTCCCTATGGTGTTTGTCATTATCAAAACTTAAGAGAGTTACATCGTTGATCCGTTGTTTAGAACCAGAGTTCCCAACAACGTCCCAATAATTTCCCCCTTTTTGATGATGACAAACCCATCACAAAATATGCAAGTATTTCAATGAATGATATGCTGATGAGTTCCTAATTATGATTTTGGGAAGTCACTTTTAGTGAAACACTTAGATTTAGGGAACCACTTCTGATGAGACCCATAGTTCTTATTAAGCTTATGCGTGGTCTGTGATAACTTAAACTTTTAACTCATCTCGCATTTTTTGTCTTTCCCCCTTTTGACATCATCGAAAACAAGCAAAGCAATAATAAGGATGAAAGGAACACGCAATCAAAATAAAGACCATTTCATTACTTAAGATAATATGTACAATGGGAACTCAAGTACAATTTGTGGTCATTTTTGGATTAAGGGAAAAAGAAGGGAGAGATCATGGGGATTGAGGGAACAAGGCGTCACAGAGGCGCGTAAGGACTTGTGTAAGCTTTTCTTGTCCTCTGGCCAACGCTGCTTGGTCCTTGGCAATTTGGTCGAGGGTGTTGGCAATGCGGAGCAACACTTGAGAGTTCCCCTCTTGTGCACCAGACTCCAGTTGAGCCCCTTCCTCTACGGGCTTAGAGTGCCTCATCTTCTGGACAACTGAAATGTCCAGTTCCCTTCCAAGCTCTATTTCGTCCTTAGAGGCGTCGTAGAGACCCTCTTTTTGTAGGAGCTTCTTGATCAGCCTAGAATAAGGAAGGGAATGGGACTTGGAAGCCATGCACTTCTCCATGTGACCAAGGATGATTCTGGTAAGGTTGATGGGATTCTTGAGGAGGAAGTGATAGAGGAGGATGGCATCAGGGATGTTGACGACCAGACGCTTCTCCTGGCGAGGGATCACCACATTGATGATGAATTGGTGAGCAAGCTTGGCGACCAGGGAGAGATGGTGCGTCGAGGGAACTTTGGAGGGAACCCGACCCTCAAAGATGGTGTTGTACACTTCGGCGCTCTTGAAGTCCCCCCAGAGCTTGTTGGGCAATTCATTGAGCCCTTGACCTGGGACCTGGAGCTGAAGGCGGATTGTCGACGTTGTGAAAATAAACTCGTCGCCTTCATGGGAGAGAGTTCCCTGAGTGCAGTCGTTGGTGATAGTGAAATTGTTGTAAAATTGACGCACTTGTGAGGGATCTACACTCACAGTCTCTGTGCAGAGATTCTCCCAGCCCTGGGCCTTGATCAGGTCCCACAGTTCCCCCAAGCCGTTGTTAATCAACACGTCCTCACTGATGATGAGTGGTTGTAGGAGCTTGCGGCGTTCATCCACTGGATGCTTTGTAGAAGAGGTCCCCTTCCCCTTCTTTGCGGTGCTCCTTGACGTGTTCCCCCTAGAGACCGTGCGAGGTCCTTTCTGCTGAGGGGGTGCAGCCGCTTCGATCATGAGTACGCGGTCCCTTGGCGGTTGGGAACTCATGGACACCACCATTTGGTGTTTAGGTGTCGGGATCCGTGCTGGCTCCTTAGCAGCTGGAGCTTCTTCTTCTTCTTCGACCTCATCTTGGGAGGTCCCTTCTTCTTCGGAGGAGCTCGAACTTGAGCCCTCCGCGTCATCTTCAGGATGACTTGTTGTTGCCCCAGCACCACCAGCTGTTGCGGGGTCCCTGCTCTCCGTGGGCTCTTCAGGAGCCACCTTTTCTGGGGACTTTGTCCCTTGGGAGACTGTGTGCTCAGAGGGGTCCCGGTTGAGCTCTTCCTCTATTGCCTTGAGCTGGGCCTCCTCCTCTAGAGTTCCCATGATGATAGGAGGAGGGTCCTTGGTCATTTTGCCTATGACCACGGAGAGAGGGAGATCATCGTCGTCTGAGGTAAGAGAGACGACACTTTTGGATGGTGAGGGAGAGGGAAGTTTGGTGGTGGTGGGGGATGTGGTGGAAGAGGGAAGAGAAGAGGAAGGAAGAGGAGTGGAGAGTTGTGTAGAAGGGGGAGGAATGGATGTGGTGACTTGGGGAGTAGAGATCCCCGAAGTAGAGATGTGTTGTGGGGAGGAAGGAGGAGAAGGAGATTTGTGAGGTGGAGGTGGAGTTGGAGTTCCCGTAGTTGTGGGAACCGAAGGAAGTGAGGAGGGTGGAGTTCCCTTTGAGGTGGGAACTGAAGGAGGTGGTGGATGAGGAGTCTGCTGTTTTGTGGGAGGAGGTTTGGGAGGTCCCTCGGTTAGAAGAGGAGGGAGAGAGGAGGAAGAGGGGAGTAGACTTTGGGGTTGAGAGGTCCCATCGTCGGAAGGGAAAAGATAAGGAGGTTTGGGCGCACAAGAACTCTCCTTGGAGCAGTTCAAGTATTCCTCAAATTTGAAGAAGGCTTTCTTTCTGGGCTCCGAAATTCAGAGACCTCAGAATGTTTGCGCTTTTTGGATTTGGAGGGATCTTTAGAATGTTTGGATTTTTTGGGTTGTGAGGGGTCTTTGGATGAGTGTCGTCGTTTGGATGAATGACGGTGTTTGGATTTGTGGGGTTTCTCGTTTATGGAAGGACGAGCATCTCCGAAATTGTCAATGATGACAACGCCGGAGGAGGTGTTGGTGGTTGAAGGAGGAGGAAGGGATTCGGAGGAAGAAGAAGTCCAGGCGACAGTGTCGTCGGCCGGAGGAGGAGGGGGCAAGAAGGGGCTAACTTGATTGTAGAGCCCCTGGATTAGAACGTCTTTCATGACGGGGTCTGGTTCTTGTTCAATCTCTCGTAGTTGAGAGGTGAAGAGGATGCGAGGGTTGGCAAGGACCCACGCTTTGATCTGGGCAGAGGTGTGTTGAGGGGCCATTTTTGTAAGGGTTTGAAGGTTTTGGAGGTTTCTTGAAAAAGGGAGTGAAAGGGATGTGGAGAAGGAGAATTGCAGAGATGGAAGATGGAATAAGATCCTAAAAATGGCAAATGAGGGTTTTAAGGAGAGAGGGGAGGCGAGGGGTAGAAAGGGAAGTGGAAAAACCTCGATAACCGTCGCCCAATGAACGTGGGGCATCGTTTCAACTTCCATAGCACGCTTCTGGACACGCGACACGATCTCTAGGGAAGTCCTTTTCAAAATTTGAATACTTGGCCTCTAATCCTTCTGAGTCTTTGACACAAAAGTCCGTTTCCCAAGTGACAGTTTGTCTTTGTAGATGAGTCAGCGTTCCCTTGCTAGTTTGTATCAGTTCCCATGATCATATCAAGGTCAGGGAGAGTGAAGTGGTTAAGGGAACTTCACACTCATCCTTTTGTGGGGATAGGGAACTCAAAAGGGAATCAGACAATTTGCAACTCGATAAAGGAAATAGTTTGGCTCATGAGAAGCATTTGTCTGGTCCCTAGCTTAGGGTGGATCATATGATCAACCGTCATGGTGGCTTGTAAAGAGGGATAAAGGGAACTCTGGTTGATCATTTTGGGCCAAAAGAAATAGAGTTCCTTTATACACATTTATCTTTAGACTAGTAATCATGGCATAGTGAAAGCAATAAGTCCAAGTTCCCTAGCATGCAATCTTGTATAAACTAGTCAGGCATTGAGGGAGAAACAAACAGGGACTTGTTTAGTTTAGAGTTATCATCCCTAGAAGCATTCGAAAACGCTGGTAGGGACGTCTGTCTAAAGCTTTGGTAAGAATGTCCGCAATTTTCTCTTCAGTTCTACAGTGTTCCATCGAGATGTTCCCACTTTCAACATTGTCACGTAGAAAGTGATGCCTTATATCAATATGCTTAGTTCTAGAATGATGCACATGATTTTTGGAAATGTTTATGGCACTAGTGTTATCACAAAGTATGGGAACTGGGCCAAAAGACATACCGTAATCTTGGAGTTGTGACTTAAGCCATAGAACTTGGAACAGCACGATGCGGCAGCCACATATTCTGCTTCAGCTGTGGAGAGTGCCACTGAGTTTTGCTTTTTAGATCCCCATGAAACTAAGCATGATCCTAGGAACTGGGCCATTCCAGATGTGCTCTTTCTATCAACCAGGTGCCCTGCAAAGTCAGCATCTGTGTATGCAATGAGCTCAAGGGAACTGTTCCTTTGATACCAGAGACACAAGTTATCGTTCCCTTTGAGATACCTGAAAATTCTCTTCACCTCTTTCAGGTGTGATTCCATAGGGTTAGCTTGAAAACGTGCACAAAGACATACGGAGAACATGATATCAGGTCTACTAGTTGTCAAGTAGAGAAGGGACCCGATCATACCTCGATAGTTCCGTTGGTCCACACTAATACCTGTTTCATCCGCATTGAGCCTTGAATTTGGTGAGATGGGAGTGTCAATGGGCTTGGAGTGTTCCATCCCATACTTCACGAGCATTTCCTTGATGTATTTCTGTTGATGAATCTTTGTTCCCTCCTTAGTTTGGGATATTTGAAGTCCTAGGAAGAACGTGAGTTCCCCAATGAGACTCATCTCAAACTCACTGCTCATGAGGTCCTTAAATTTCTCTACAAGGGTTTCGTTAGTTGCTCCAAACACAATGTCATCAACATATACTTGCACAATCAAAATGTCTTTAGACTCTTTCTTTAAAAACAAGGTCTTGTCTATGGAACCGCGAAGGTATCCATGGGACAAGAGGAATTGAGCAAACCTGTCATACCAAGCTCGGGGAGCTTGTTTGAGTCCATAGAGTGCCCTCTCCAGGAAGTATACATGGTTGGGTAGCTTCTCATCTTCGAATCCTGGGGGTTGAGCTACATATACTTCTTCCTTGAGATGTCCATTGAGGAAGGCTGTTTTCACAACCATTTGATAAAGCTTGAATCCCTTGTGAGCAGCATAGGCAATTAGAAGTCGGATGGCCTCAATTCTAGCAACCGGTGCGAAGGTCTCATCGTAGTCGATTCCTTCTTCTTGCCTGTAGCCTTGTGCCACTAGCCTAACCTTGTTCCTTGCTACGGCCCCAGTATCACCGAGCTTGTTCCTAAAGACCCATCGAGTTCCTATGATGTTTTTGTTCTTGGGCCTAGGGACTAGCTTCCAAACTTTGTTCCGCTCGAATTGGTGGAGTTCCTCTTGCATGGCTTGAATCCAATCTGGGTCCTTCAAAGCTTCCTTGATATTTTTGGGTTCCATCATGGAAACAAACGCGTTAAAAGCACAAAAGTTATTGAGAGAGGAACGAGTTTGTACACCTTTATCATAAGGAGAGATGATGTTCTCAATGGGGTGGTCCTTCCTTTGTTGAAAGGTTCTTGTGTGAGTGGGTTCCCTTGCATGGGTGTCATCTTCAGTAGCTGTTTCTTTGTCATGGGAACACTCATCTTCAGCTTCTTCATTCAATGTTTCTTCAGAGATTTCTGACAAGTTCCCTCTTTGTTCCCCTTGAATACTTGATTCTGGCAGGGTATTGTCTTGGGGGACAGAGGAGTTGTTCCCTGAAGAGGGAACCTCGAGAGAGTTGGAGGTGTCTTGTAGTTCTTCTGAGGAGGGAGCCTCGAGGGAGATTTGATCAGTGAGAGTTGGATCTCCGTCATTGTTCCCTGGTTGTGGGATGTTGCTTGCACTTGGATAATCTTCATCCCTTTTCCTTGGCTCATCATCGTCATCATCATCGTCTTCTTGCTTGACTAGCTTGAACAGAGTTCCCTTCCCTTGGGTCTTTGTTCCCATCTTTACAGACTTTTCATTGAAGACGACATGAATGTTTTCCTATATCTTCTTGGTCCTCTTATTGTAGACCCTGTAAGCCTTGCTTTGTGATGAGTATCCCAGGAAAATCCCTTCGTCGCTTCTGGGGTCGAATTTGCCAAGATTGTCTTTGCCGTTATTGTGAACAAAGCATGTGCAACCAAATGTTCTCAAGTGTTAGATGTTTGGTTTTCTCCCTTTGATGAGCTCATAAGACGTCTTGTTGATCAGGGGCCTTGTCATGGCTCGGTTCAGGATGTACGTAGCTGTGGAGATGGCTTCAGTCCAGAAGTACTCAGGAACTCCACTTTCAATCATCATGGTTCTAGCCATGTCCTCCAGAGTTCTGTTCTTTCTCTCGACCACTCCATTTTGCTGAGGAGTGCGAGGAGCTGAGAAGTTGTGAGAGGTCCCATTTTTCTCACAAAAGTTTAGGAACTCTGAGTTTTGAAACTCAGTTCTGTGATCAGATTTGATTGCTTTCAGTTTTAGCCCCAAGCTTACTTCTGTTCTTTTGATGAAGGGCTCAAATTCTTCAAATGCTTGTGATTTTGCCTTCAAGAAAATAACCCAGGTGAATCTTGAAAAATCGTCAATTAAAACATACATGTACCTTTTTCCACCATAGCTGGCCGTTCGCATGGGACCACAGAGATCCATGTGAATTAGCTCTAAAGGTCTGGTTGTGCTCACCACCTTTTTGGGTTTGAAGGAGTTCCTGGTCTGTTTCCCTCGAACACATGCTTCACACATTTTGACTCCTTCAAGATTGATTCGTGGAAGACCAATGACCAGATCCTATAGATAAAGCTTCAGGATTTGATTTACACCTGCATGTTCCAATTGTCTATGCCAGAGTTCCGTGTCATCTTGGGAACTTGCAAGACACAGCTTCATTGGTAGTTCAAATTCTGTATCTACTACATAAACGTTGTTGTGCCTTCTTCCTCTCAGAATCACTTTGTTGGTCTTTTTGTTGATGACTAGGCATTCGTCTGAGTCGAAGGTGACAGCGTTGTTCCCTTGATCACATATCTGGGCAACACTTAAGAGATTGTATCCCAGATCTTTTACCAAGTTGACATTGTTGATTTTGATTGATCTATTTAGCAATACTTCTCCCTTTACAATTACTTCTCCCTTGTTTTTATTTCCAAATGAGACATGGCCTCCTTCGGCATGAGTGTGGAGTGAGATGAGGATATCCTTGTTTCCAGTCATATGGTTCGAGCATCCACTGTCTATGAACCATGGATTGTTCCCTCTCACTGCCACCTACAAGGTAAAGTTAGTGTTTTGAGACCCAGGCAAGATGACTCTTGCCTGGTCCCTTGCAAGGGAAAATATTCTCATTTAAGACGTAGTCAGCGATGTTGATATCATTAGAGTTAGAGTTCCTTTGATGATTGGCATGATGTTTTTGTTTGTTTAGGAACTCACGGCGTCTAAGGGTTTGGGCTTTCTTCTTGGGACATGCTTCCTTGTAGTGCCCATGAGCACCACAGTTCCAGCACGTCTTGTAGTATTCTCCCAGGTAGTACTTTGGGTGTGGTCTCTGGATTCTGTTTCTATCCATGGTTTCCTTGTTGTACACCCGTGACCCGTTTCCCTTAGCAATTTGGACATAAAGTTTATGTCCAGTGTTCCCAGTGTAGTAATCTCTCTCACCACCGTTCCCACTTTCTAGGACCCTGATTTTTTCTTCAAGATGAGCATTTTTCTTCATGGATTTCATGTTCACTCAGGGGTGACTTTCCATTCTTTGAGGATTCACCTTTGTATCCTATGCCGTGTTTGGCTGGGACAAACTTAATTTGGGAACTCGAGGCTTCAAGATGGTCAAGAGTCTTACTCAGGTTTTGCAAGAGGGTGTTTTCATCTTTCTCTAGAGTTTTGATTTCATTTTCTAGATCTACGATGTGAGACACATGAGACTTGAGTTTTTCAAGAAGGGATATGCTGTTGGGACAAGGTTCAAGACCAACTAATTGAGCATTTATGTGTTCCTGTTTTTCATAGTTATTCAAAGAAGCAAGAACAGTTTCAGTGGTTACCTCACTGGGTTGTTCCCCAGTGGTTTCTCCTATGGCCATGCCACACATGTCTAGGAGTGCACATGACTCGGGATCTTCGTCTTCATCATCGCTCCAGGTGGCGATGTAAGCCTTCTTTCCTTGCTTCCGTCCGTCAGTTCCCTGTGGGCATTCCTTAGCAAAGTGTCCTTTCTTGTTGCACTTGTAGCATGTGACATCGGAGAGGTCCTTCTCTGCGGGTTTTCTTTGGGAACTCTGGCCTTTTCCCCAGTTCCCACTGTTCCTTTGAGACTTCCCTTTGTAGAAGTTTCGAAGAGCCTTTGTTACGAGAACTAGCTCCTCATCCTCTTCTTCTTCGGAGTCTTCGTGTTGTTCTTGGGTTGATTTGAGCATCTTCTCGATCTAGAGTGCGATCCCTCGATGAGCTCGAGTCTGTTCCTTATCATCGATCTTTCTCTTCTCATGTCCTACTAGCTTTCCAAACACTTGATGGAGCATGAGTGTTCTATTTTCTGGATTTTCTTTGAACATTGTTTTCTCGTTTGCCCATTCTCCAGTCAATCCGTTGAAGAGTTGTTGGACCTTCATCTTATGGGTGATTTCTTCTTTGGTGATCCCCAAGCCCTCCATTTTGGTGCAAAGTCCTTCAAATCGGGACTGGTAGCTATCGACAGATTCTCACATCTCCATTTGGAAGTTGTAGAACTTCCTTTTTGCATTCATCTGAAGATCTTCTCGGAGATCTGAGTTCCCAACGTGCATTTGTTGGATGGCTTCCCACATTTCCTTGGATGTGTCAAGGTTTGCTACCCTGTCACAGTCTTGTACGCACATGGACCTCTTCAGGTATTGTTTGGCTTTGTAGTTTGCCTCCATACACTTGTATCCATGGGTCCCCACTTGGAGAGGTCATTGACTATAGCTGGATCGATTTCGAAGTTGCCTCTCTCGATAACACACCAGGCTTGGTAGTCTTGGCCACGCATCCAATCCTTCATGTCGCGTTGCCAGCATTCAAATCTTCTTGTAATAAGCCTTGGTGGCTTACTAGTGTTGTTCCCCACTTGAGTAAGTTCCTGAGCCATTTGATACCTGCGATGCTAACACAAATCTAGAGCGCAGGCTCTGATACCAATTGTTTGGATCGTAAACAGTTAGCAAAGAGCTTGGGAACTGGCAATTAAGCTGTTTCCAAGGCAGCGGAAGTAAATAATCGCAAGTAATAAAGACAGTAAAGAACGCAGTTCCTTTATAGAGGAACCCCACTACAACCAACTAGTTGTATGGGTAAACCTCTACCTCCGCTTGGAGGATTTTGAATGACTCACTTATATTAATTGCTTTGTTCCTTAGTTACACAGCCGGATTCACACTTCTCTGTTCCTACGAGTTCTTCCTAACTCTAGCAACACTAGAAAATCCTCTCAACTGAGTTCCTAAGCTCACAACAGCAAAATACAAATCATTCAAACCTTACACCGACTTCTCAGTTCCCTTGTCCTTGGGAACTTCGGCTTCAGCGTCGTTGAGATCACACACTCGCCGGCGGGGACTTCTCTTCCTGTTCTTTCTTTTTCTCAGATGTGGGTGTTTGAGAGTTCTGGGAGAAGTACTCAATCCGAGTACTATTCATTTGGCTTTATAGTCCAGGTGAGCTTGGGCAGTCGCATCTTTCGTTTGTGTCCAAAATGCCCTTTGCTTGATGCACAAGTTGTACTTTCTTCACATGTGACTTTGATTTGAACTAGGTCAACTTCTTGGATCAATCGGACCGTTGGATGAAGCGTGACAGTCTGATCCTCAGACTGTTCCTTCGGGCTGTCTGAGACAGAATCCCGTGATCTGCGCTGAACGGTCGTTGTCCTCACATGTGAGTTCCCATGTCATGGGAACTGTCTTCTTCAGAGTTCCCTTGATGGAAACTGTTCATCGTTGTAAGCTTGTGTTCTCTTGATGGAGTTCCCACTTCATGAGAACTTTCCTCTTCAGAGTTCCTTTGATGGAAACTCTGCATTGTGTCCTGCTGTAGCTTTTGGTCATTCATAGGAGTTCTTGGTTGTACCTATGTTCCTTAGAAATACTTGAACAAACCACATTAGTTCCCTATGGTGTTTGTCATTATCAAAACTTAAGAGAAATACATCGTTGATCTGTTGTTTAGAACCAGAGGTCCCAACAACGTCCCAACAGAGGTGGATTAGGGGGTCCCCGTCCCCTGTGTCCATTGTTTTGCAGGTTCTAAGTTGAAGAAGCATTTGAAACGAAATGTGAAAAAGGAGTAATCAATTAGTAAAGGCGAATTTTTGTGCACTAACAGCTATATAGTAAGTAGCTTTGATTCTCAAAATAGTTTATTCAAAAGCTTCTATATATAGATCTATTTTCTAAACTGTTAATTTAACAACTTTGAATAAAACCAACAATATCTTTGTTCAACACATCCTGTACATTTTTTTTAATAAAGGTTAAATTGAATTAAGAGGGGGAGAATGTACAAAACAAGAGTTACAGTGCAACAATATACTTTCCAACCAAAAACCCCTAAAAGCCCGAAGCCTAAGGCAACAAAAATAGGCTTATAAACAACAACAGAACAAGAACAACAAAAACAAATTGAGAGAACCGGCTAGTGATGAATCTGAAGGGCACGAAACCAAGATTCATTGTTGGCCGCCTTCTTCCCAATCCAAGTCCACTTGGCACGGATGCAAAGTTTGGTACTAGAGATGACTTCCTGCGTGCAAGCATCCACGCTCGGAACGATGTTCTTGAAGATAACTTGGTTTCTGTGGTGCCAACTTTCATAAATACGATTGGTCAAAGCTGCGCAAACCGCTTGGAAGAAAAAGCTGCTCTTGCGGTTGCTCTTCTCCATCTTTCCAACCAATTCATCAGGTTGCCCCTATGTGGAGGGTTCCTCAGCCATTGCCCTACTTTTAAGGAGATGTCTTTCACAAAAATACAGTCCCCCCAAATGTGGGTGATAGTTTCTGGTTCAAGGCTGTAGAAGGAGCAAGTATCATCATTAACCAGACCCCATTTTTTCAATTTAACCCTGGTTGGGAGTCTCCCTCTCGTCGCCATTTAACCCTGGTTCAAGGCTGCATAACAGATCTTGTACATTGAAACATTCTTGTGGACTATGTCGGCATTCTGTTCAATAATAAGTTCCGCTCACGTCTAATTCGTTTGCTATTTTTTCTTCCTAATAATTAAGTATCCTTTTTTTTTTAAATCCACTCCTTCGCAATTTTTTTTAAGAATAAAGGGTTTAAATTCATACTTTTTGAAGGGATCTAGTTAGAGTTGTTGTTCAATTGAAGGGATCTAGCTAACAAATTATGTATCTCAGTTAGGGATGCACAAAAAATCCGTGGGGACGGGGATCGGAGGGGACCCGCCCCTAATGGGGCGGGGATTCTCCGACTTAATGGGGAATGGGGAGGGGACGGGGATCATTTTCATATCCCCGATTTTAAACGGGGCGGGGACGGGGAATTTACTATCCGCCCCGAATCCCCGCTATATATACCCAATATGTTTTTTATTTTTATTTTTAATTTATAAAACATAGAATAAAAATTGATTTTAAATAGGGTTGGGCAACGCACCAAGACCGGACCGGGACCGGACCGGACATGATTTTCTAAAATCCTTGGACCGAGGACCGGAAAATACCGGTCCGGTCCGGGTCCGGTCCCGGTCCAGTCCGGTCCCGGTCCAGTCCGGTCTGGTCCCGGTCTTGGACCGCTTTCACCCACTTTAGTTAATCGCTTGTTTTTTTATCACCGGTCCGAGGTTTTGGACCAGTTAGACCGGTTTCGGACCGGATTTTAATCACCTATTTTCTACTTTTCTTTGGTTTCTTGTAATAATCGCTCGAGAAGGACGGAAGGAGAATTTACCAGTATGATTTATTTACATTTACTGATTTACAAAATACAAAAAATATATATATTAAAAATCCGGTACGGACCTGGACCGGATCGGGACCGAAACTGGACCGGACCGGGACCAGATTTTCCAAAATACTTGGACCGAGGACCAAAGCGGATACTCCCCGGTCCGGTCCGGACCGAATACCACCCAACAACTTGTGTCCTATCATATAGAATTGCACAAATATATTAGCCACAAATTCTCAATACTTTGCTATGAGTCTATATTAAGAGTGTGTTTGGATTACCACACTCAATACATTATATCATATTATTAAATGTTGGGATTTATTGTGCGCTAATCCAAGCGAACCCTAAATTCGGAATTTTGATGTTTGTCTTAGTGAAACTTACTTTGAAGGAGGGGTTTCATCATCTTCAAAATCGTGCCAAGATCTCTTCCTACTCGTGACATTAGATGAACTCGTGCTCGTTTGTTGCTCTGGCTCATCGCTCCCTGGAAGAGCCAATCTCAATTCGGCCGCCTTGAGATTTAGATCACCATCAAAACTCGGTGCAATCCTTGCCATTGTTTTTCTCTACCAAATCTTGCTTGATAGAAAACACTCTTCTACTTGGATTAATCCTTGAAAACTTGTGGCTTGAAAGATCGAGGCTTCTTTTGTTGTTGTGCTTGTGAGGAGACTGGGTAAGTTTTTATGAAGGCCAAATGCAATATATATAAGGGAAGGTGATATGAAGGCTGGAGACAAAATATAGCACAAATCTTTTGGGGAATTCATTACGAATGGTGTCCAAAAAAGACTTCTTATTTCTTGACGCGGTATTCTCACATGTGGGTGGCGGGCCACAAGGCGACCGACCAATCAGAATTGTCTATCACGGTAGCACGAGAGACCGGCATTGTTTTCGTGAATATTACGTGCAATTCGACCAGTAAAGTGTTGGCGATGTTGTTTGTAATCTGGCTGGGGGACAACTGAAGGACATATAGAACAAGCATTTGATTGCTTTGTGGGCTTGGATGAAATGGACGGATCAAATACGTTCTTGGCTAGGATTTCGGACCGTTGGATCGTGAGAGGTGGATGAGTAGCAAATGAAGGTGATTATTGAACACCAGCAAGATTGATTAAGAAGAAAGTGATCATGTGTGGGCAAGGGAGCATGTACATGTGAAAGTTTTTTTCTTCTTAATTTTATGCATTTTTTGCAAATAGATTGTTTTTATGGACGATGAATTTCACATGATTATAATTAAAGGTTTAACTGTTGTCAAGACGTGTCCCAATTAAAATACGAATTCTAGACAATCTCGTATTACTAATCTGGGCCATATCACAATGGCTCATATTTTAGAGATTATGTGCTTTAGTTTCAGTTTTTAAGATAAAATGTCATTGAATTGCTGGATACAAGTGACAAATATAGAGAAATACTCTCCATGTAATCACTATACCAAAAAAAAAGATGTACAAAAAGATCGATCGAGTTTAATAATGGCAATAACATGAATGATACCATTTAATTAATAATATTATAGGCTTTATGGTCTTGTTGAGTCCCTTCGCTTGGTAAGGTGTACTTAATTAGTTTCTACCGAAAATTTTGGTGTTTTTATTTGTCATGACCTTATGGGGCGGGTAACACGCTTTATACTTTATTATGTTACTTGTGTTACAAATTTAACATGACATGAAATAATGACTTTTTAATCTGTCGATTACATTATGATTGTGAGTTAAAGGCAATAATAGTGCAATGGAATGAAGCTTTCTTCCAAAAATGTACAGTGGCATCAATTTTAATCTGCTAGATCATTTTGTTTATGAGAAACTTTAGAACTGGCCAGTTAGGGCTGTTCAAAATTGGACCGAACTGTTAGGGGTCGGTCTATGATCCTTTATTTAAGGGGTTTATCGAATCGGTTCATGACAGTACACTAATGGTCCGAAAATATTGAATTATAATATATAGCTTTGAAAGTACATAAAACCCTTCTAATTTAGCACTAAGTAATAATAATAAAGGTTTTATATTATCTTGTTTTAGTTTCTACCAAAAAAAAAATATTATCTTGTTTTAGATAGAATTAGTCAAACATATGCTTTAATGAGAATATCAATCACATAACCTATTCTAGGATAGTATCCCTTGATTGACTCTCTCTGTACTCTTGTAATCACCTATTTATAGGCTCCTCTCCTATCAATAATATTACTAATATTTTCATACAAATTATATCTCTATTATGGTATCGGAGCATTTTGCCTAGCGGCATTCGATCCTCAATTTTTTTTTTCTCTCATGGCCGCCGATATCTATAATCGGTCACCAACAATCACCACAAAATAACTTCTGCTGCTTAAAAAACATCCGTCTCCGACTAAATTGAGACCGACTTTGGGCGTCTCATAAAAAATCGGGATCGCCTTCGGGCGTCTTATACAAAATCGGGATCGTCTTCGGGCAACTCATACAAAATCGGGATCGTCTTCAAGCGCTCATACAAAACTGGGTTCGCCTTCGAGCCTCTCATACAAAATTGAGATCGCCTTCGGGCGTCTCATACAAAATCGGGATCGTCTTCAGGCGTCTCATACGAAATCGAGATCGCCTTTGGGCGTCTCCGACGAAATCGGGATAGCCTTTGGGCATCTCCGATCAAACCGGGATTGCTTTCGGGCGTCTCATACAAAATCAGGATCGCCTTCGAGCGTCTCATACAAAACCAGGATCGCCTTCGGGCGTCTCATACAAAACCAGGATCGTCTTCGGACGTCTCATACAAAATCGGGTTCGCCTTCGGGTGTCTCATACAAAACCAAGATTGGCCTCGTCCGACTCATACAAAATCGAGAACGGCATTTTCTGATCCAACAACACGAGAGTGGCCTTTTCCGGCTTTAAAGAATCGTCTCCAAGAGTCTCTACTGAAGAACAAGTTGGTGATGTGCTTACAAAACCACTTCCCGAACAAAGATTCAACTACATTCTCTCCAAGCTTGGCTTATCAAGAAGACCGTTAATCTTGCGGGGGGATATTAATAATAAAGGTTTTATATTATCTTGCTTTAGATAGAATTAGTCAAATATATGCTTAAATGAGAATGTCAATCACATAACCTATTTTAGGATAGTATCCCTTGATTGACTCTCTTTGTACTCTTGTAATCACATATTTAAAGGCTCCTCTCCTATCAATAATATTACTAATCTTTCCATACAAATTATATCTCTATTACTAAGTATTTTAGTTAGCTCTCGTTTCGGTCAAGGAATTACATGTCAACTTTGTTAGAAAGTTCAATAAATTTTGTGTTTGGTTTTAAAATAAATAAAGGAATTTATTTTCTTGGACTATAATGTTGGTTTTTGTAGTTGTCTAACCAAATAGGGTTTGCATGCAATTGTTTAAGTATGTTTGCTTTGTCTTGCTGAAGGAAAGTCGATCCTTGTAGATCCTTAGGATAATCAAGGCATGACGAGTAGACCTATTGAAGGGTAGTCTCGTGGGTGTAGGCCACGAAGGCAATCACCATCGACTCCTTGTACATTTTAAGTAATTCGACTTGGATATAAGACTACGAGTCACGGGATGAGATCCCGCTTACTTCAACGTATATTGCCCCTATTCCATGCCAAGGGTTGTGCAATAACGCTGTGGGATAAAACGTAATTAAATAAACCAATGAAAGTGTTGGCAAGACACAACCATTGAGAACAAGCGTACCTTATTCGAGTCTATCGATTCCTCTTCGATCTTCACTTGAATGAAGTCGTCTTCCATGGATGTTTGGGGTTCGTCCTTCACTTGAACGTACTGCCCACTCCATGCATCTTGAGATTTCTTTCTTGATGATGAACACCGATCCATGCCGCCACACGTCCACTTGAGAACACTCTTGTGTTTTCATTCAAATCCGACAAGAAACCCTATATTCTTGCACGTTTCTTTCTACCGATTTCTTTTGGGACCAAGTCTGATTTTTCTCGTGTCTCCCATGTCCAAATTACCGACATTTTGACCTATTTATAGGCGTGAGAAACTTGCCCAAAACCGGCCATGGGTGGCGGTTACAATCGGTTGAAGACGTGTGTGGTCGAGAGTGATTTTAGGAGTTGATTACAACTTCCTTGCCTCTCTCCTTGTCACAATCAAAGGGGCGTCTATGTTCATCCCCCCATGGACTCCAAATGCCTCTTCATTTCAGCAAATGAAAGGCCCAACAAAAAGTCCAAAATTCCAATCCAATAGCCCATGTACACGGCCCAAATAGCAAAGCCAACAGCCCATGCCATGCGCGTGCATATGCGGCCCAACAGCCCATGAGGCGCGCCCCTTGGGCCGGCCCACCAACCCCATCACCTAGCTAGCATAGCTAGGTACCTAGCTAGGTCACCTAGGGAGTGTCACTACCCCTTAGCTCCATGAGCTAGCTTATAGTGAGTTGAGCTGGCTTGAGCTAGTGTGAGCTAGGTTGAGCTGAATTTCTAGCTAGTTGAGCTAACTTGAGCTAGTGTGAGCTAGATTGAGCTTGCATGAGCTATTTCCTAGCTACATGAGCTTCTTATAAAGCATGTACAATGAGTCTCGAGCTTGTCTAAGCTCCTAGAGTTCACTCTAAGCTAGTATGAAGCTTGTAAACTTCTTTCTAGCATATTTAACTATGTGCCAAGCTAAACTCAAGCTTTGATTCTTGCTTAAAGCATCTACCAAGCTTAGAGAAGCTTCCTAATTCACATTAGAATATGCACAAAGTTATAAGACTCAATGATCAAGCTCAAAACCATACCTTAGCCTCACAATTCATGCTCGACGCCTCAGACAATTGCTCTAGGCGCTCCGAGAGCTCCACCGCAGCCTCGCAACCGCGTCACTAGCCTCATCGTGCCATCGCACCACCTAGGCGCGCCCTTGCAGCCTTGAGTTGAACCTCAAGTTCGCTCCTAGGCGCGCCACACCCTATGCCGAGCCTTGAACCTTAAAACCGAGGTCCAAGACGAGCCCCGCGCTTGCACCGTGTCGTTGCATCGAGCGTCGCCACATACTAGGCGCGCCCTTGCCATGCGACGGTGCACACGAGGTTCCTAGTCTTGGTGGAGGTGTGCGACTAACCTATTGGATCTAATGACAAGTATTAAATCATTGAAAGTCACATATGTCAATATACCAATCGACATTTCCAATATGACTCTAAAACCTCAACATGCTCTAATAGGTATTTGATGACTTGACACAAATCACCAACATTCCTCCCCCATTTGAGCCATGTCGTCAAAACTCAAAGTTTATTAAACAAACTCTATGTATAGATGTAAATGTCCGTAGACTTGAATTTACACCTTGTGATCATCACATTCATGCACTAAAGAATCGTGGTGCTCTTAAGGTTTGAACCACATCAACTTCTCTATGTACATGTAGTAACTCTCACACATGAGTTTCTTACGCTTATCCTTTTTCTTTGACGCTTTTGTAAACAAGGCTTTTACGTCCCATATCCTCTCACATATGTATTAGTTGAGTCATCCTTAATTACTCTAACTTGGAAGAAGCCTTATACTTCCACATATGCATAGTTGAGTTTCCTATCATGCTCCACATAAGCAACCAAAACTCATTAATGAAATCTTTGTTTCAAAACTAGGTTTCATGTGGTCTAGAGCATAATTCTTGATGGGTAATAATAATATCTAAAATATTAAGAATGTTCTCCAACTCCACAACTTGGCTTTCCACATTAAATTCAGCCCACACCTTTCGATGTAGGGGAATTGGGTATCCAAATCTAAGAGTTGAAAGGATTGTTACCCCCATCCCTCGATTGAAATTAACACAAACACTTATGTCAATCTTCTCGGAGAGAAATCAACAACCTCGATGTGCTTAACAAAAATCAAACGAGTTGACTCTAAGTTATGGCATGTGCCTCATTACAAGGTTCCCTCATACTTAGATGTCACTTTCCAATTAAGAAGTTGGAGTATCGCAAATTGCCTCTTGGAAATTCCAAGAATGCGCGCCTATCACCCAAAATAGGAATTTATGACCAATTGTGCACTAAAGGTCTTCCAAATTTTAGTGATCCAATTTTCTTTCAAACTTTCTAACCTAGGAAGTTTCTTACACATCCAATGCCTTAAGCATCAACCATATCTTTGACAAATGGCCTATGTCAAGATATCCACATCTTAATATCCACTTGAGCGTCCCCAAGTCATGACACACCTAACTTATAACCGTGTGTTCATAAAACCAAAGATGTTTCTCAATCATGTGTATAACCATGGAATTCTCATTTCCATCTCAATGTATTTCAACCAAGACGAAGATTTAGAAAAATCTAATCCACCTTCACCTCTATACATTGACATCTTCATAAATATCAATGAAGAACAAGGTCTTATCTTTTAACCTTACAACTTGGTATCTACCAAGTAGATCATGTCATTTCAATATAGATTCATTAGACACTAATCAACCACAAGTGACTAGACTTTATATATCACATCATGCAAAAGCATATAGAATCTTTAAAAGACTTCCTAATGACATTACTTTTCTCTTGGCCATTCAAACACAAAGTAGTCCACTCTATGTTCCTTTCATCCTAACCACCAATTCATTGGAAGTTTTCATAGGATCATCATCTTTGCAATTAGATGATTCAATTCTTCTTTCTTAAACCTTTCATTAAAGAAAACTAGAAGAATTATACTCATATGACAATCATCTTTATCACAAGTGCTTACACACATGTTAAGACTTGTCTTTTATCCACCATGTTATTTCCATTAATCCTTCCAATGGTTTCTCAACCATAAGACTAATCAATCAAAGTTGTCAATTTCAAGCCTTAGTGACTCTTGACATCTTCCTTGGATCCGAGGATTCAACATTTTCCTCATAGTCTCTTCTAGACCATAACTTGTCTATTTGAAAGTCATAAAATCAGCCTTTCAAATTTTCCAAACAAGTTTTAACCATCCAAACAATGACACACAACATGAGCCTTTCAAGCAATCATATGGAACATGTGATAGACCAAGTTTCTCTACTTCAATCACAATTTTATTAAATCCTAGACTAGGAAAGCCAAACATGACTTCAAATATGGTTTCATTGATTTTATACAAATCAATCAATTGCCTTATGATAGGCGCGCCACATGTTCCAATCATGTGCATACCGACGCCATGCGTCGCACGCTTCACCGAAGCCCAGGCTCGGTTCCAACCAGCCTCGGCGTGCCTTGCACACCCCATCGTGCCATGGTTACGGCATCACCCAGCCGTGGCGCGCCTTTGCGCAAGCCGACCGTGCCGTGGTTCAAACCCACGCACCGCGACGCTGCGTGCCGAGTGTCGTGAACTTGGTTTGCGACGCGTCGGGTCCGTGCGATCCATGCCTTGCCTTCCCTAGCACCCTTGGCCTTGCCATGTGCTGAGTGCTAAGACTCGGCGCGCCTAGGCATATTCGATCCCGAGATCGTGCCAAGGCTTAGGACGATGTGTTGCAATAGATGCAACACCTCCCAATGCCACGAGCCTCGTCTAGTGTCATGCACCGAGGGGATTCTAGGCAGCGGCACCTCCTAGGGCGTGCCTAGGATGCTCCATGGGATCCAACCACAAGCGCTTAGCGCTTCGAGGATCGATGCCGGGTCACGACACCGCCCGGCGCGCCTATGGCTCAGCCTAGGCGTCTAGGTACTAACCCTAGCCACCTTATGCGCCGATCCCAAACCTCTTGCAAAGCAATTTCTTTTGATATTTCCATGTCTTTCTCAAGGCAAAATAACATGCTAACATTCGTTCTTGTCAACATCAAACCATATTTATAAAATTTAGACAAGTCATATAAATTTAGGATTCAACCATATAATAAAACGGTCTAGACATGAACATCTTTCATCATGTCTAAGTATCAAACTTCCATTTGACACTTTTCATGCCTTGTCAAACTTATTTGACTTAGCCATGAGAGATCTCACTCTCATCCAACCATTGCTCTCTACAATTATACCACAAATCTCAATCTAAACCAATCAAGATTTCCTTGTTTCGCTTTTCCATAAGAAGCATGAATTTTATGAAATCACATAGTGAATTTCCACATGCATCTTATCAAGAGACTCTTACCATCTCTTCTATGTGTTCTTTAGTGCATTCATGGCCAACATGTGTATGCCCACTCACGTGGGGGGCAATCCAGTAGACCCTTACATTAGTAGACCTGAAGGTAATCTAATTACTCTAGTAGACCCGAAGGTAGTCTAGAGCATGAGTCGTCCCAATTAAGAAGTGGTCGACTCAAGGGTAATCTGGTTTGGAACATTCTTAGTGAACGAAACCACAATCAAACTTTCCAACTTGATTCCAAGAATTAGACTTAAGTCCTTTTCTTGCACACACGTCGTTAAGATTAACATTGAATCAAGCCATAGTTTATTTCAAACATAAACAATTACATGATCTTTTAATATGATCAATACACACACTAAAAGCCCTTTGGTCAAGGCATATACAACACATATAGTCCATAGCACACGTCTAATGCTAAGTACATACACACACGTACATAGAATAGGAAACAAATACAAGTATAAAATCAGCCTTGGCGTCTCATGCCACAAACAGAACAATAAACGGGTTTCTTTGGCCTTTGGTCCCCATAGACCACTTGCCAATACTTTCCTCCTACCAACGCCCCACTATCTCCCAAGGCCACGCCCCTAGGGACGTTTCTTCTTGGTTTAGCACGCGAGTGCTTCACCCTAGACTTGCCATGGCGCTTGAATGACGAGTACACATGCCTTGTCTCATGATTTCGCCTTGGACCATGATTCTCCATCACCGTGGAGGGTTGAGGCCTTAAAACCTCACCTTGTAGGGCATCATTGAAATCAGGTTCACACCTTACGTTAGCAAGGACCCAATCCCAATAGAGATTACTCTTGTTGTACTCCTCTAGCCACTTATCGAAGTCTATTAGTCCGCCTTGAACTTCCATGGGCCGAATGGGACTCAGAGGCTCTATCTTGACTTCCCACAATTGTGAGGTAATGTCATTCACCGTCTTATCCCCTCGTTTAGCCTTATCCTCGAACTTAACAAAATACCACAACAAAGCAAACAAGGACATAAAAAAACGAAGAAAATAAACAAATATACGTTGAAGATTGTTGGTTTTTGTAGTTGTCTAACCAAATAGGGTTTGCATGCAATCGTTTAAGTATGTTTTGCTTTGTCTTGTTGAAGGAAAGTCGATCCTTGTAGATCCTTAGGATAATCAAGGCATGACGAGTAGACCCATTGAAGGGTAGTCTCGTGGGTGTAGGCCACGAAGGCAATCACCATCGACCCCTTTTATATCATTTGTTAACTTGAGCTAGTGAGCTAGATTGAGCTTCCATGAGCTAGTTCTTAGCTATATGAGCTTCTTATAAAGCATGTACAATGAGTCTCGAGCTTGTCTAAGCTCCTAGAGTTCACTCTAAGCTAGTATGAAGCTTGTAAACTTCTTTCTAGCATATTTAACTATGTGCCAAGCTAAACTCAAGTTTTGATTCTTGCTTAAAGCATCTACCAAGCTTAGAGAAGCTTCCTAATTCACATTAGAATATGCACAAAGTTATAAGACTCAATGATCAAGCTCAAAACCATACCTTAGCCTCACAATTCATGCTCGACGCCTCAGACAATTGCTCTAGGCGCTCCGAGAGCTCCACCGCAGCCTCGCAACCGCGTCACTAGCCTCATCGTGCCATCGCACCACCTAGGCGCGCCCTTGCAGCCTTGAGTTGAACCTCAAGTTCGCACCTAGGCGCGCCACACCCTATGCCGAGCCTTGAACCTTAAAACCGAGGTCCAAGACGAGCCCCGCGCTTGCACCGTGCCGTTGCACCGAGCGTCGCCACATACTAGGCGCGCCCTTGCCATGCGACGGTGCACATGAGCTTCCTAGTCTTGGTGGAGGTGAGCGACTAACCTATTGGATTAAATGACAAGTATTAAATTATGGAAAGTCACATATGTCAATATACCAATCGACATTTCCAATATGACTCTAAAACCTCAACATGCTCTAATAGGGATTTGATGACTTGACACAAATCACCAACATATAATAGGGTAAGTAAGATGGACTTTATGCGTTTTACATTGATCAGTTGTGAAAAGTATGTATCTCACATAGGGATTTCAAAGTAAAACAAGCATAGTATATATACTCATGGATTACTCCTCCTATTGTCAATTGATTTTAGGATGGAACCCTATGGGTTTATGTGCTAGGTCCATCGCGCATGTACGCACAGACGGACACCCCCCTTCAGAGTTGACCCACAGACTTTGACATAAGTTTTTTATTCTTGCATCTATGTAAAATCAAACAAACTAAACCAAACAAGATTTTCAACTACCCGTGAATTTCAATTCCTATGGAAATTACTTCAAATAAACTAAGTTTCTGATAATTAAATTCACATGTTGAACCAAACAAGGTACAATTATGATCCAAAATTAGACCGAACTTTAATGAAAGTCTCTATAATATATATATATATATAAGTATTAAGACCGGACAAACTAGACCGAACCATAGTAAGAAAGGGTCCGGTCCGATCCAAGTTCTAACCTATTTTATATTTACAGTCCCTAGCGCTCTCCAAAATATAATGGTATGATATTTAATATATATTAATTTAGGGTGCGTTTTAATGGAATTTGGGGTGCGTTGAACGGAAGAGGCGTATTTATAAGCAAAGAGCACAAATAATATTCATTTCTAAATGGCAAAGAATAGTTCACTTCATTGCCCATGTGTATGGCAAAGTTCACACCTACATTGTTTTACATGACTAGTGCCGCACGCGGATATATTTTTTCCCATTCTTTTGTAGTCTCAAAAGATAAATAAAAGAACATCAACAACGGGAGAAACAAATGTATAAAAACACAACAAACTACAAACAATGAAAAGAAAAACCAGATTACATTAACTCACTTAATAATTTCTTCAATAAGCCACAAATTTTCCTACAGAGGGAGTTGGGATTTTACTTTAAATCCTACATGCATATAACTTGTGTGATCCAAACAGGGTTACATACATGAGATGAGAGCTGCTTACATGGGCAATTAAATCCTTAAATAGAGTTATTTGAAATAACCCATTAAAACTGGTTTTTCACTTATATTCTCTTTGGCATGAGAAGCAATTGACATGACAGCATTTGATATATGTTGTATTGAGTTATTATGTAGGATAGGGTTTTATAGAAGAGCAACTGATTACACAATTCATTGTCCAACAAATATGAATTCAGTGATGCCCCACTTACAACTAATTACAAAGTTTCAAATTTAGAATAACAAACAAATAATAAAATAAATTAAACATTGGTTCAACCACGAATTTTTTGTAGCACAACTGGATATAACCAACTAAATTAAGCTTTGCTTTCTGTATCAAATTCTCACTGCACTTGCATATTACCTCTATCTTTACTAACTGTGAAATACAAAAGATTAAGATCACACTACAAAATGAGTAAGATGACACAAAACTAATGTATGTGATCCAGTATTATGTAAACACATATCCAAGCGACTTACCAACATGACAAGGTGTGCTTTTGTTTTACATTGGACATAGTGTCAAACTCAACTGAAGGCCCGAGGTTCTACAGTAAAGAGAAGGTGGAAAAGGAACAAATTTGGAAGCAAGTTTCAGCACAAATTGCCATCTTATTTAGACCTCTTCAAAAAGAAACGAAAAATTTTCATCTCCAATCTATTTGCTTGTAGTAAGTACATATAGAAACTTTAGTACTTCACATTCAACACCCTATTTCTTTATCTGAATCTCCAGGTAATGTATTGAATAATAATAGATCATTCCCCCAACATGAATGAACATAAATCCACATTTTAACGACAATTTCCAAATGACCAAATGTTTCTCTAAGTGCATCAACAAGCCAAATATGCAAACAAGCAACATCATATATCCCCTTATGTGTCACTTCTTTTTGTTAAGGAAGTTTAGTATAGCAGTTCCTAGACTATCAATCATCAATGAGTAGATTGCAATATAGATCACACATTCATTTCCATCCCATTAATGACAATCCATAACCCTCCAGTCGAGACATATCAAACAGAAAATTCTGTAATTCTATAACCCTAAATCCAAAGCATCCCAACTCCATATTATGAACACAAAATCAACAAGAAATAATAAACCAGTTTGGTTACCTAGCCCTAAATCTCAGAGCGCATACCAAATTAGCCTAAATTACAAAAGCTCTAACCCTAATTAAAACCTATAATCTATAGAAAATTGAAAAGCTAGATCTCAAAAAATTTAGAACTGGAACCCTAAAAGCTTGCCTGACTTAGGTGAGATGATTCATCACTTCTGAATCAGAATCTAATCGAAGGCCGTAACCGAAGTTGAATTCCTGATATAGAACCGCACTTTGACCATAGAGAGGTCGTCGATTGCCTGTAGGCAGGAAGTGGTGCGCCTGGATACGGGAGGTGGAGCGGGCAGTACGATTAGCAGGCGGTGATTTCTTATGGTCGGAAGAGATAAGAAGAGAGGTGAGAATGGGGGAACAAGAGAGGCGCAGGGCAAGAACAACAAGACAGAGGAGATAGGAAAGGGGGAGTAAAGTAAATAGGAAAAAAAGAAATGATGATTTAAGTAATAAGGGAAAAAAAAGAAGAAATTATGAATATGGGGCACGGATCTACCCTAATACATTATAAAGCAGAATCAAGTTTGTTGTAAAAATTACGCCACGTGGCATATTTAAATAAACAAATGTGAAATTAGGTTTTAATAAATTTTGTAACAACTTATAGTATTTTTGCTATATATATTAAATAGATAACAAGTTTATATAATTTTTTATGTTATAATTTTCTATCTATGAATTATGTATTAGTTTACTACAATAGATAACATATTTATATAATTTTTATATACATAAATTCCTATGAGATGATATTTTCCATATTAATTTAATATTTTTATCTTTTAACAAGATTTATGGTCTTAATATATATTTTTTTATCTTTTAACAAGACTTGGGCTCCAAGTATAAAATTTATATCTATATAATGATATAATTTAAAATCATCATTTTTTTTTGTGTTGATATATTTTTATTTTAAGAAAAGATATAATTTTATGTGTAATATTATCTGTGTAATTTATTCTATATATGCTATAAAAATTCGTCATCGTTATCTATAACTATATATTAAAGTTGTACCTTTTCGGTCCACTTGAACAATTCTGGCCCCACCTCATATTTAAAAATTTAATTTTTATTTCTATTATTATAACTTCTATCTATTAAATTCTTTTTTAACTATTTAAATTTATCTCTAAAATCAAACAAATATCTATTCAATATAAAAATATCTTTTGAAAGCTTTTCCTTATACAAATATTTAAAACTAAAGATAAAATATTTTGAATATTTTAAAATAAATACAAATCTTTTAGCATATATCTTTTGACGAATTTATTTATAGATATTTAGTGATTTTCTTTTAAAAAAATTAATGATAAATTTTTAAAATTTTTAAAATTAATAAAAATATAAATTAAAATATTTAATAAATATATTGAGATATTTGATAACTCTAAATTTAAGTACATGAAAAGTAATAACATATGAAGAATATAATATTGGATTAAAAAATTATACATTGTACGAGCAATAAATTACTTATATTTATTTATTAATATCCTATTTATAATGTATATAAAATATCAAATCGTAGTCGTACATGGTACGACGGGTAAAACTAGTTTTTAAGTATTTACTGTTCATAAGAGTTTTCTCTCTTGTTTATAGGTTTTTTGATATTCATAACTACAAACACGAGGAACTGAAAAGTGACTAGCTGCTAGCTTCAAAGAACATATCCAGTGAGATTGAAATTGATACAATTTCATATTTTCCGAGTAAGGAAAATGTAAATTCCCTCTTTCTTTACAAGACAACTATATCCAAAGGATTCATTTTGACTTGAACTCTGTGAAGTTCAAGCATTAAGCAGCTTAGAACGATACAAATTGCAAATATCATAAAATTGCAATTCCAAGCTAATAAGCACAAAGTGCAAAAAAATGTGGGACGGAGCTTCTTAAATATGTCAAGTGAATTCCAAGCTAATAAGCACATAGTAAACCTGTATTCAGGCCCAGGCCCAACGAAAATGGGTTGCAGGCTTTGTTGGGGCTGACAATGCTTGCATAAAAATCGCCACCATCCATATATTTTGTAGTGTCAAATTTGTTTTCCCTCTAATCAGAAGATCGAGTTCCTAGTATATTATTCCTAAAATTTCTTCTATTACGGGCCGAAAATGAAACATTTCAAAGCAGATAAATTATTTGATCAAATAAAAAAAACACAAAAAATTAGTACGTGTTAAAAGTTTTTGGATCTCCTTTCACAAAACAGGTTATTAGCTAATTAAATAGACCATTCATTTAATATTAGCATAAGAGGCAGTGGAAATTCATTGATACAATCTGATGGATCAGACGGTACCAAAATACGAAGAACAATCGAACCAAAGGAAGGGCCGAAGTCAAGGGGGAGAAGTGACGTGAAAGGGAGGGAGAACAGACGAGATTTAGGGCAAAATATTTCTTTCTTATTAATTATGATAATAAGACCGAGTATTTATACTAAGCCCTAACGGTTCAATAAAAGCGTCTCAGGAAAGAACCGTAAAGAAAACCCGAGAATGAGTGAGTCACTCTATTAAAAAAAAATTACATTCATTAAAATAAAAATCCTAAAAAATAATCTAAGAATGAACTTAATAATAATCTAGCAAACGGACCGGTTTACGCCGATCTCGAACGGGGCGAGAACTTGTTTCCTGCGCAGTCATATGATCCGTATCAATCTCTCCCCTGATGAGGATCGGCTTGTCCTTAAGCCGGACAGTCGGAAAGGAGAGAAGAACTTGTTTCCGTGGTTCCCAAGAGGCATCATTTTCCGATCCATCTTCCCATACTATAAGCCACTCCACCCGTGGAACACCGTCAACCAACACTTCTCGTTCACGAATAGCACGGACAGGCTTAGACACTGGCTGAGCATTTATAAACTCGGTGGGAAAACTCGGCACGATTGGAGTGGAGCCATTGGTGATGAATGGCCGCAGAAGTGATACATGAAAAACATTATGGATCCTAGCGTTTTCCGGCAGCTCCAAGCGGTACGCGACAGCCCCGACTCTGTCCGTGACCTTGAACGGACCATAAAAGTGCCTCGCCAGTTTGGAAGACAACGGTTTGGCGAGGGAATGCTGACGATATGGGCGCAGTTTGAGCAGCACCAAATCACCCACGTTGTACTCGACATCTCGGCGATGTGCGTTCGCATAAGCACACATCCTTTGCTGCGCTTTTTGGAGATTAGCGCGCAACAACTCCACCAGCTGGTGGCGCTCATGTAGAGTCGCAAAAGCCGTCGTATCACCCGCTGTCGGAAGTGTAGCACGAATCAGCGGTGGAGGTGTACGCCCATACAAGGCTTGGAATGGGGTCATTTTAAGCCCTTCATGATAGTGACAATTAAGGGCGAGTTCTGCCCACGGCAAGAAAAGGGTCCAGCGCGAAGGTCGAGCATGAGTAAACGCTCGGAGGTATTGCTCTAGACCGCGGTTACGGACTTCCGTTTGGCCGTCCGTGTGTGGATGATAAGCCGTGCTATGGCGCAATGTGGTCCCGCTTAATCGGTGAAGTTATTTCCAAAAGGCACTTGTAAATATTGTATCCCGATCAGATAAGATTGAGGACGGTACGCCGTGGTGCTTGACAACAATTTCAACGAACAGTGAGGCTACTTTGGCCGCATCATAGGAGGTTCCGAGGGCACCAAAGTGTGCGTACTTGGACAAGCGATCCACAACAACCAAGATGGTCGTGAAACCCCGGGACGGCGGAAATCCGGTAATAAAATCCATGGAGACCTCGTCCCACACTTTTTCCGGAATCGGTAACGGTTGAAGGAGGCCCGGAGATTTGGCCGTGCTATATTTAGTCGCTTGGCAAGTAACACAAGAATCGACATACTGTTTGACCTCGGTACGCATGCCACTCCAAAAGAAAACTTCAGCAATGCGACGGAATGTACGATCAATGACCGGGTGACCAGCCGACGGAGAGGCATGGAATTCATTCAACACCTCGATTTTTAACGGGGAATTCTTCCCTAGCATGAGGCGATGTCCGTAATACACCACGCCATCATGAATGCGGAATGGCGGCTGTAACTTCCCGGCACGCTCCGCATCGTGCAAAGCCACCAAATCATGAAGGACTAAATTCTCTTGTTTGATTTTATGCAAGAGGTCGGGAAGCGGCTGTGATAAAGCTAAAAATTGGCGAGCTGACGGATCCGCATTAATCATACAACGCGATAGAGCGTCGGCGACTTTGTTGCTAGCCCCGGTTTTATACTCGATTCGGAATTTGTAACCCATTAATTTGCGGATGAAGAACTGTTGATCCGGTGTTTGGATAACCTGGGAGAGCAATTCTTTCAAACTTTTCTGATCCGTTCGAATAACAAATTCACGACCAAGGAGATATTGTCGCCATTTTTGTACCGCTGACACTATAGCAAACAATTCTCTATGATAAGCGGACGAGCCCCGACGACGAATTCCAAGTGTCTTACTAAAGAAGGACACCGGTCTTTCCTTTTGTAACAAAACCGACCCACACCTTCATCGGAAGCGTCGGTTTCCACGACAAAACCCATAGAGAAATCCGGTAGTTGTAATATAGGCGGCGTCATCATGGCCGACTTCAAACGACCTCATCAGCGGTCGGTGACCAGACGAACTTGTCTTTCTGTAATAAGTTGGTAAGTGGGGCAGCCAAGGTAGCATAATGCTTAATAAACTTCCGATAATACCCCGTCAAGCCCAGAAAGCCACGTAAATGCTTGACTGTCTTCGGTGTCGACCACTTGCTCATGGCGTCGAGCTTGCTCGAATCGGCTAAAAGCTGTCCCTTAGATACGTTATGGCCGAGATACTCAACAGAGGACGTGCCAAACGAACACTTCGATCCTTTGGCGAAGAAATGGTGATCTTGGAGGATCTGAAGTACCATATCAAGATGCCGAATATGGAGCTCTAAGGAATCACTGTAAACTAGAATGTCATCGAAAAAGACGATTACAAATTCATGCAGAAATGCCGAAAAGATTTGATTCATTGCCGCCTGAAAAGTTGATGGAGCATTTGTCAGGCCGAATGGCATAACAAGAAAATCGTAGTGCCCGTCGTGGGTACGAAAAGCCGTTTTATAAATATCTGCAGTATGCATTCTGATTTGATGATAACCAGAGCGGAGATCGAGTTTACTGAAAACAGTCGCAGACCCCAATTCATCAAACAATTCCTTTGCCGTCGGAATTGGAAACTTATCAGCCACTGTTGCCTGATTCAGAGCTCTGTAATCAACACAAAATCGGAAACTGCCGTCTTTTTTCTTAACGAGCAGAGCCGGAGAAGAAAACGGACTCGTGTTATGCTGAATAATTCCTTGTTGTAACATATCCTGAATCTGACGCTCGATCTCAGATTTCTGAAAGGACGGATAACGGTATGGCCTCACATATATCGGTTTGGAATCATGATGCAAGTGAATCCGATGATCCCAAGGTCTCTTCGGTGGCATCACGAGCGGTAACTGAAAAACCGCCTCATGTAAAGAGAGGACATTTCTGATAGCCGATGGAAGGTCCGGTGGCCAGTCAACGGCCGTTTTCAGCGTGTTGGGTTCGACATCTGCAGGAATGGACACGATTTCAAAGCATTCAGATATCACATTTGCAACATATAAAGATTGTAAAGCATGGAACGAAATTACCCGGGGAACATGACGATCGCCTTGTAATTGCACCAATTTTCCGTTCCAAGAGAACTCCATTGACAAACGCGCGTAATCATAAGATACTTTCCCGAGCGTTTGGAGCCATTGAACGCCCAGCACCACCTGTGGGTCGTGCACTTTCAGCACGAAAAGATCAATATCAAAGTTGTACCCTTGTAAGTTAATAGGAGTGGCTACACATTGATGTGTACAGAGAAGTGATTCACCACTGCCAACATACACACAAAATGGAGCGACGTCCGTCAAGGGTAAGTGTAATTTTTCGGCGACTGTGGGATGGATGAAATTGTGTGTACTGCCCCCGTCAGTCAATACTTGCACCGGCACTTCTAAGATAGTTCCCTGGATTTTTAAGGACTTCGGATTGGCCAGTCCCTCGAGCGAATTTATGCTCGAAATATCGGCCGTCATGGCTAAAATATCATCATCAGGCGGTGTCTCCTCCTCATCCGCATCATCGGTGCCCAATAAAGCTAGAAAGCGATGTTTACACCGGTGTCCCAGAGCGTATTGTTCATCGCAGTTCCTGCAAAGACCCTTCTTGGATCATTCTGCGCGTTCAGCTATTGACAAGCGTCGAATGGGAAGCCGTGAGTAATCCTCGGCCTGTGCTTTGGGGTTCGAACTTGCTGGGGTCGCCCCCATTGATGGAGGCACCGAGCTATTGGTATTTGGTGGTTTCGAACTTGTTGGTTGCCACATCCGACGATTTGTGTTCACGTCGCTAAAGGTATCGGCGTACGAAGCAGCTAATTCGCGAGCCAATACAAAGGCTTGCGTCAACGAGGTCGGGTTCCGTAGATTTAATTCCCTCTTTATCGGTTGTTTGAGGCCCGCTTTAAATAGGGAAATCAAAGTCTCGACCGATAACCCCTCAACTTAATTCAACAAGGATTCGAACTCGGTTTGATAGTCTAGCACGGTGGAGCGCTGTTGTAGCTTTGCGAGAAGGCCGACATAATATTCGTAGTGGTTTGGGTCGAAACGCTACTTCACAGCGTCTAAGAATGCTTCCCACGTCTGAAGTGCGTTATTACGGCGCTGATATCGAAACCAGCCCGAGGCCGGGTGATCGATCAATAAACCAACCAGTTGTAAACGTTCCTGGGAATTGGTCTGAAAGTAGTCAAAGTAGTCTTGCACCTTGTAAACCCAACCTGACGGATCGGATCCATTAAACCTCGGCGGATCGACCCGGATTTTCGGTGTTCGGTCGACCGGTCTGTTATTGCCGCCCTGTTGGTGTAGATTATTGGCCACGACAGGTACGTGTTGCGGCTGCTGCTGCTGTGCGATCGCGGCATGGTGTGCCTGCGGATCGGCGGTTGGGGGTTGTGCCCTAGGGTTTGCATTGAACGGGTTTTCCGCCACTAAGCCGCGCGTGTTTTCGTCCACAATCTGACGTTCTTCAAGGATATGAAAAACCAGATCGACACGACAGCGTTGAACCTCCTATTCCCGACGATTTTGGCGAAGTTCCGTCGTCAGATTCTGTAGATTCTGCATAATCGTTGTCAATGTGGGTTCATTCCCAGTAACTTCGGAAGTTTCTTCGTTACCGGACATGATTCGAGACGAGTATAGAATGAAAGCACCAGTTTGATACAATCTGTTGGATCAGACGGTACCAAAATACGAAGAACAATCGAACCAAAGGAAGGGCCGAAGCCAAGGGGGAGAAGTGACATGAAAGGGAGGGAGAACAGACGAGATTTAGGGCAAAATATTTCTTTCTTATTGTAACACCCCAACTTAACGTCGGGACATTACTAGGCCGTTTGACCCTAACGGGTCCTACTTGAACTGGTTGACAACTAGAATACCTGGACCTTGCAACTCGGGCACGATAAGAAAACTATTTTAAAACATCCAACTGTCGTTCAAAAAAAACCACATTTTAATAATGTCATGCATGAATCCCAAACGTCTAGCCAAATCACATTCAACACTAACAATCTGCTAAAGTCAACAACATAGTGAAATATCCAAAACAACTAACAAGACTAAACCGAACTCCCAAACCACGCAGTGACCTAGTGACACGCGTCAACGTTCCGCTGCAGCATCTAGCCTAGGCTCCAACACGGAACCTGTGTGAATACCTGAAACTAAAAAAAATAAAGTCCCCGAGGGGTCAGCTACTACCCTAGGCAAGCTAGATAACACACGGCAATAGTAAGACGTTTGAAAAACAACAATTAACCAACGTAACTTTTAACAAGTGAATTGAACAGAACAGAATGGGTCAACACACATTTCTACAACCTAGAGAGTATGTGTAAAGAAAGGCGACGAGACATACCAACAATCCAACTAACAAGCACAAAAGTAAAGCATTTGTAATAATAACCAACACTTCGATATTCAACAAATAAAGGGAAATACAACGAAACAAACAATTCATCAAGCGTAGCAAGAATTCACAAAGTCGAAACCAACTAAGTAATCACACACACGCACACGACAAAATCATTCACAATCCTATTGGGAAATTCCATTCTCCCTTCCACCACCGCATTCCCTTCTACGGCGCTAACTCACCTGCGCCCGAGTGTAGAGGCGGGCCCTCCCACTTTCCATATACGTCATCCTTCCAACCCCTGGTCAAGCCTCCACTGGAGCACTTGCCAAAAACAAGCAATCAATTTTTATTTTTGAAGGGGCCCGACCGACACACGACCATGGCTAGACGCCTCTTCGCCACCGACAATCGTCGCACATGATCGTGCCGGTTACGCTGCCAGCACAAAACGGTACCATTTCTTTTACGAGAAAACGTTTAAAGTGGAAAGCACGTCACATCATACAATAAAACATTTCGCAAGGAAACATACATTCGGGACTAGTTCCCAAAACCAATCTCACAATCACGACATGAAATCTAACAAGACTAGAATAAAGCCGAGCAAGTCGAGAACGACTTACCTGAAAGGCGATCCTCGAATGAAGTAAGAAAGGCGTCGATACTAAAGACCTACGAATCATAACGTTCACGGTCAACCGACTAACCGCGAGAATTAACTTTCGATTTTAGACAAGCACAACTATAGTGGCTTTGCCAAGCTTCAATAGTATCCAAACAAAAGCGGGTGGAAGTTATTAACTTTTAACTCAACTTATTCGAATTGAACTCTAGAATTAACGTGAAAAGACTTTACTCAACATACCACTATATCAAAGCGTAACCTCAAAACTAAGTCCCAACACCCATAACACGCAAAACATACACCTATTTAAGCATACGAGTTTTATAGCATCGGTTCCAAGCTCATAAGACCTATATCAAAAGCTTCCCAAAACAATTATGGCAAACAAACTTGAGAGTACTCCTATGGCACACAAACATACACATTATATATGTTAAGTCGAAGTTTATAATGTCGACGTTCAACCTAGTATCCGAATCTAAGGCCTCCTAACAAAGGAGGTTACAATAAAGCCGAGTGAGTGATCCCATACAAACTAACGGAGTCCCGCTTGCAATTTCATAATTGTCACCCAACGTCATACGAAACAAAGCCAAAATAAGGCACCCGAATTTATGCACTCACAACCCCAAAATTAGAACAATTTTACCAGCACAATTAGAAACAACACGCAAGTCAAAACAAGCATAACTAAAGCAGCCATTCATCACTTTGAATTGACAATTCCCATGTTAAAATTATAAGGAACTAATCATACCCACAATTCAATTAATATCAACAAACGGATTACAAGGTAGATCCAACTAAATGAAAGTATTCCGACCTTTCGAAACCAGGGTAGACAACCATTCGGATGGAGATGGGGCTCCCTGATTCAAGCTTGACTTCGGCGACGATTACCGACTGGATCCCGACGACCTTGATCTTTTGGAGGCGACACCAGCGCATTATATCTTCTCATGTCGGAGGCGAGTCACAGCTTTACACAATTCGAACCCAAGGATCAAGCCTTGCTGCAACCTATCTCTCGAGTCGAGGTCCTCGGTTCATAGCTAGATCGACGGCGAACAGAGGCGAGATGGAACAGATACGGTGAGCTTAAGGACGACGACGGTCTCTCCGAGCAAATTGGTGCGGTGGCTAGCTTGGAGCGCGACTCTTACCCCGCCGAGGTTGCCGGCGACGCACCACCTCCAAAAGAAAAATTAGAGAAACTAGAGGAGGTCGACTTGTTGGGCGCGAAGGGATGTCAGCAAACATAGACGCACGCTCGGTGGCTCTCATTCTCCGCCTTTGTCTTGTTTCTAGTCGGGCGGACTTGCGACGGTGCGAGCGAACGGCTATGGAGACGGAAAGTGGCTGAAGGTGATGGTCGAAGTGCGGGACGAGGAAGCAATGGACCTCTCCGATCTCTTTCTTTGGGCGACTTCTCCTTCCTCCGACGTGAGCGACACTCAATAGTAACAAACAAAAGGGCAGATGGGTAGGGCAAGAGAATGGAAACGAAAGGAGAGGGGGAAGACGGGTTTGGGCTCGGGTTTGGTCTTCAAGAGCCACTTTTGGGCTTTTAGGCCCAAAACAAATAAATGTAGTAGATTTTGAATAAAGGTAGGAGTTTGAACGGAATTAGATTATCTAGTTCGCAAATGAAAATCCGGGTGTTACATACTATCCCCGTTAAAGAAAGTTTCGTCCCGAAACTTCCGTGGCTAAAAGTGGAAACCCACAAAGATTCTTGAGGTTTCACAACCTCTCCTCCTTAAAGAGGTTCGTCCTCGAACCCCAAATCTTTGACAACAACTTAGGCATAACATGGTAGAACAAAACGCAATCCAAGATACTATAACCATGAAGAGAGACAACCAATTTGTACATATGTCAAAACAACACATTCAAGCAAACAACACACACTTAACAACACTAAGTCATAACAAACGTCACATATGCTCTCGAGCGACTTCTAAACTCTACTCTCAAAGGCCTCTAGTAAAACCAAGTACAGTTTGGGGTAGTTCTCTGTCATCCTATCCTCGGTATCCCAAGTGGCCTCCTCGACACCTCACCGAGACTACCAAATCAACACCAACTGAATCTCTTTGTTTCGCAGCTTCTTCATACGCACGTCCCGAATCGCTATCGGCTGCTCCCTGAAGGTATTATCGGGCTCAACCTCCAACTCTTCATAGTTGAGCTTGTGATTGGGATACGGAATATACTCTCTCGGTTGTGACATGTGAAAGACAAGGTGAACTCCATCTCGCCCACTCTCTCTCCAGTATCTCAAACAGGCCAATGTAGCGGGGAATCAACTTCCCCTTCACCCCCAAATCTCCTCTCACCACGAGTAGGCGATGCTCTCACCCAAGCATGTGTCCCTTTCTCAACTCTAGTGGTCGAGTCGGCGTAGGATTTCTAACGGCTTTGTGTAGTTAACATATGCTCTCGGATCAAGACCACCTTTCCAATTGTCTCCTTGATCATTTGTGGCCTCTTCTCCACAACATTTGACGGGTAATCCCGACACAACAATGTCTTGCACTTCCGGCCATCCAAAGCCTCATATGGGGCCATTTGAATCGAGGAGTGTCAACTGTTTTTTTTAAGGCAAACTCTACCAGTTCTAGGTGTTCTGACCAATGACCCCCTCGATCAAGAACACAAGATCTCATCATATCCGCTAGAGCTGAAAGGTCCTCTCGGACTGGCCATTTAACTGCGGGTGGTAAGCAATCGTGAAGTGCAATCTCGTTCTAAGTGCCTCTTGCACTTGTTGCCAAAATCTGGATATGAAACGCCCATCACGATCTGACACAAACATCTTGGGCACACCATGCAGTCTAACAATCTGATTTATGAACATCTCTACCAGCTTGTTCATTGGCCCAGTCTCCTTAATAGGCAAGAAGCGAGTAGTATTTGTCAACCTATCCACTACAACCCAAAAGGCATCAAGTTCCTTTCTGATCCCGTAGTCCAGTGACAAAATCCATAGAAATGTCTTCCCACTTCC
This sequence comes from Fallopia convolvulus, assembly GCA_964016875.1. Taxonomy (NCBI): domain Eukaryota; kingdom Viridiplantae; phylum Streptophyta; class Magnoliopsida; order Caryophyllales; family Polygonaceae; genus Fallopia; species Fallopia convolvulus. The sequence goes on from OZ024720.1 coordinate 15,897,825, forward strand.
ATTTTGAATGGAGAGTGATTGGAGCATCCCTCCCGGCCTTTGGTGCTCAACCTTTACCTGTGGACAAACGTGACACTTAGTCACACATCTTGCTACCTTTGGCTTCATGTCATTTTTCTAGTATACTGTCGTAAATCTTTGTACATCTTACTTGCTCCGAGGTGAATCGAGTAAGGTGTAGCGTGAGACTCTTGCAAAATCTTTTAATCTTCTTTCTCAACTCTGCATCTCGAGGCACACCAATTCAGCCGCACAAACTCAAGATATTGTCTGCTCTCTCTACAAAATCAGGTGCCTCTCTACGGCTCAACTTCTGCTTCACGTCTTGAATCATTGGACATACTTCCTGTTTCAGCCTCACTTCTTCAAGCAAAGTCTATTACACTCCAAGATACTTAGTCTACCTTAGTAACATTGAATCTGTACCTCGATTTCGTACCTCATCAACTCTCTCTACAACTCTGTTTGAGCAGTCAGAGGAGCCAACATACGCTCTTGAGACGTCTTCCTACTCAGGGCATCGATTACTGCATTCGCCTTTCATGGGGGTAGAGAATCTCGAAACATAGTACTTTAACAAATCGAGCCATCTCCGTAGTCTCATCTTTAATTCTTTATCTAAGTGAAGATGTACTTGGAACTTTTATGATCTGTCATCACTTGCATGAACTCCCATAGAAGTAATGACACCAAAATTTCAAGGCATGTACCACCGATGCCAACTTCAAAACATGAATAAGGTAATTCTGCTCTTTCGGCTTCAATTGTCTCGAGGCATAAGCAATCACCCTATCCTCCACATCAACACACATCCTAGGCCCACCTTGGAGGCATCACTATAAATCACAAAGTTCTTATTCCCTTGAGGAAATGCAAGTATAAGAGCCGAAGTCACCCTCCTCCTCGGCTTATTGAAGCTTCTCTGACACACTTCATTCCACTCAAAACGATTGGTCTTCTTCAGCAGGTTGGTAAGTGGTTGGACTATATGGAGAAAACCTTCCACGAACCTCCAATAATACCCTGCTAAACCTAGGAAGTTCTACACCCCTTCATATTCCTTACGTTTTCCGAGCCTTCACGTCCTCCATCTTCACAAGGTCTCTCATAACTCCCTTAACGGACACCAAGTGTCCTAGAAAAGTGACTTCTGGCAGCCCGAACTAGCACTTGACAACTTAGCAAACAATCGGTGTTACCTTAGCACTCCTATCAACATCTTGAGATTCTCGGTGTGCTCCTCTTCATCCCTGGAGTAAAAAGGATGTCATTGAAGTAAACCACCACAAATCTGTCCAAGGAAGCTATAAACATCCAGTTTACCAACTCCATGAACACTCCGGGTATATTGTTCTATCCGAACGACATCACAACTAACTCATAACGCTCATATCTTACTCGAAAATCCGTCTTCAAATATCCCCCTTTCGAATCCTGAACTGATGATAACCTAACATCAAATCTACCTTCAAAAACACCGTAGCCCCTTGTAACCGATCCAACAAATCATCAATGCGAGCCAGTAAGAACTTGTTCTTGATGGTGACTCGATTCAACTCCCGATAATCGATACACTAGCGAAGGGGTCCATCTTTCTTCTTTACAAGCAAAAATTGGGGCTCCCCAAGGTGAGACATTCAGACGTACATACCCCTTCTCTAACAGCTCTTTCAATTGAGCCTTTACCTCTTGCATTCCCATCGGAGTCATGCGATACGCAGGCCTTAAGATCGGTCTCTTCCCTAACTTTGGGTCAATACTGAAGTCAATCTCTCTCTATATTCCACAAACCCCTCACTACGCAACTTGGTGGCCTTCGTAAGACTAGGCATTGGTTTCGGCTCCAACTTTTGACTCACCAATACAGTCCCGTCACTTGCGGTCACTATGGCCGTACCCCTTTGTGTATCTGGTACCACTCTGAAGCGTCTTATCCAATCCATTCCCAAAAACACATCGTCGTCCAAGGAAAACTGCAGTACTATAAAATGTGTATATCAAACTTTACCCCTTATTCATATAGTGTACTGTAGTACTCTGTACTTCAACTCACCTTACTGCCATCGGGTAATCCCGCCACAAAAGATATTCCTTCTGTGCAAGTCAAACCTAGTCTAACCACACAGGCAGAGGACACAAAAGAGGGTGTGGCACCCTTGTCAAAAGAATATGGGGAGATTTAGACCGGATCCAAAACGTACTTGTAGCTGTCAACATATGTAAGACATCAACCATCCTCATCTCGAACACTCGTGGTTGGTTAGTTCTTAGGATATTGGCTCTCGTACCCCATTCTTTGTTCTGATCTGATGCATACTGAGTCTGCTATGGTGAATGACGAGCTCCATGGTTTACCTTCCTTGGTGAATGTCCCTGAGATGGTACATTAACACCCATAATACTATCGTATAAGGTCGGCTTCCTACAAATGACGTAGTTTCGAACATTGTGTCTTAATGCGATCATTGCCCCCACCCTTGAAGCACTCTTTCGAACTTGTAATAGAATGGCCCTGCTGAGTCTAATCCTGATGACCTTGTGATTGAGAACACGACCGGTTTTGCTGAAACGAGCATAGTCGATTGCCCCTCCTTGAATGTAACATTTCTCTGACAGTCTTGGCTTAAATTCCATCAATCGGAAGCATCCTCTTGTAGAAAAATTTGCACCAGGGACATCTTCTTCTCTTATAGCGCCTGATTAGAATTCCAACATCGAAACCATAATACTTAGCCATTGCTCTATTCTAGAACCTGGGGCCCTTGTGAAGCTTGGCACCTGGTCTACTTAACTTCTCGAGCCACTTGTCTGATTGGGCTCATCTCTCAGTGGCTCTACCACATGATCAACTACTTCTGGTCTCTGTACTTCTAGAAGCCCTCCTAGCTGAGCAGCTCTAACAATACTCTAGTCTGATGCATTCATCTTTGTCCATCGAAACCCAATATTAGCATTTTGATCATGCAAAACTCTAGTGATACCCAACTGGTGGTGCATTGGCTCAAACTAGGCCGCATTAGCTAGGAGTTCTCCTCCAACGACAGACACGATAGCATCCTGACATCGCCTACAACCAAACCTCCATTCTCAACAACTCCTTCCTAGGGGTAAACATTCTAATTTTCTTCTAGCTCAACGACCAAAGGAATCTCTCCTCTACTTCTACCTCAACCACGACTTCTCCCACGGCCTCTCCTACTAGCAACACCAATTCTGTCTCTCGTTTGTGGGATCATCCTTTCAGAAGGTCCCACGGTCAAAACTTTAAACATGACTAAAAGTGAAGGATTTACTTAGTAATCTACGTGAGGTCCTTCGGCGGATGGCAGCGAAGTCACGCCGTGTCATCTACCCCCTATATGCAGCATGACTACCCCATTTAAAACTTTTGGAAAATACCGGCCGGTTTTAGTTTTCTGTTGGACCTCGTGTACACATATTGCTCGATTCCATGTGCACTGTTGCCAACCTGGCTCTGATACCAATCTGTAACACCCCAACTTAACAACGGAACATTACTAGGTAGTTTGACCCTAACGGGTCCTACCTGAACTGGTTGACAACTAGAATACCTGGACCTTGCAACTCGGGCACGATAAGAAAACTATTTTAAAACATCCAACTGTCGTTCAAAAAAAACCACATTTTTAATAATGTCATGCATGAATCCCAAATGTCTAGCCAAATCACATTCAACACTAACAATTAATCTGCTAAAGTCAACAACATAGTGAAATATCCAAAACCGCTAACAAGACTAAACCGAACTCCCAACCCACGCAGTGACCTAGTGACACGCGTCAACGATCCGCTGCAGCATCTGGCCTAGGCTCCAACACGGAACCTGTGTGAATACCTGAAACTAAAAAAAATAAAGTCCCCGAGGGGTCAGCTACTACCCTAGGCAAGCTAGATAACACACGACAATAGTAAGACGTTTGAAAAACAACAATTAACCAACATAACTTTTAACAAGTGAATTGAACAGAACAGAATGGGTCAACACACATTTCTACAACCTAGAGAGTATGTGTAAGGAAAGGCGACGAGACATACCAACAATCCAACTAACAAGCACAAAAGTAAAGCATTTGTAATAATAACCAACACTTCGATATTCAACAAATAAAGGGAAATACAACGAAACAAACAATTCATCAAGCGTAGCAAGAATTCACAAAGTCGAAACCAACTAAGTAATCACACACACGCACACGACAAAATCATTCACAATCCTATTGGGAAATGCCATTCTCCCTTCCACCACCGCATTCCCTTCTACGACGCTAACTCACCTGCGCCCGAGTGCAGAGGCGGGCCCTCCCACTTTCCATATACGTCATCCTTCCAACCCCTGGTCAAGCCTCCACTGGAGCACTTGCCAAAAACAAGCAATCAATTTTTATTTTTGAAGGGGCCCGGCCGACACACGACCATGGCTAGATGCCTCTTCGCCACCGACAATCGTCGCACATGATCGTGCCGGTTACTCTGCCAGCACAGAGAAAACGGTACCATTTCTTTTACGAGAAAACGTTTAAAGTGGAAAGCACGTCACATCATACAATAAAACATTTCACAAGGAAACATACATTCGGGACTAGTTCCCAAAACCAATCTCACAATCACGGCATGAAATCTAACAAGACTAGAATAAAGCCGAGCAAGTCGAGAACGACTTACCTGAAAGGCGATCCTCGAATGAAGTAAGAAAGGCGTCGATACTAAAGACCTACGAATCATAACGTTCATGGTCAACCGACTAACCGCGAGAATTAACTTTCGATTTTAGACAAGCACAACTATAGTGGCTTTGCCAAGCTTCAATAGTATCCAAACAAAAGCGGGTGGAAGTTATTAACTTTTAACTCAACTTATTCGAATTGAACTCTAGAATTAACGTGAAAAGACTTTACTCAACATACCACTATATCAAAGCGTAACCTCAAAACTAAGTCCCAACACCCATAACACGCAAAACATACACCTATTTAAGCATAAGAGTTTTATAGCATCGGTTCCAAGCTCATAAGACCTATATCAAAAGCTTCCCAAAACAAATTACGGCAAACAAACTTGAGAGTACTCCTATGGCACACAAACATACACATTATATATGTTAAATCGAAGTTTATAATGTCGACGTTCAACCTAGTATCCGAATCTAAGGCCTCCTAACAAAGGAGGTTACCATAAAGCCGAGTGAGTGATCCCATACAAACTAACGGAGTCCCGCTTGCAATTTCATAATTGTCACCCAACGTCATCACTTTGAATTGACAATTCCCATGTTAAAATTATAAGGAACTAATCATACCCACGATTCAATTAATATCAACAAACGGATTACAAGGTAGATCCAACTAAATGAAAGTATTCCGACCTTTCGAAACCAGGGTAGACAACCATTCGGATGGAGATGGGGCTCCCCGATTCAAGCTTGACTTCGGCGACGTTTACCGACTGGATCCCGACGACCTTGATCTTTTGGAGGCGACACCAGCGCATTATATCTTCTCATGTCGGAGGCGAGTCACAGCTTTACACGATTCGAACTCAAGGATCAAGCCTTGCTGCAACCTATCTCTCGAGTCGAGGTCCTCGGTTCATAGCTAGATCGGCGGCGAACAGAGGCGAGCCGGAACAGATACGGTGAGCTTAAGGACGACGGCGGTCTCTCCGAGCAAATTGGTGCGGTGGCTAGCTTGGAGCGCGACTCTTACTCCGCCGAGGTTGCCGGCGACACACCACCTCCAAAAGAAAAATTAGAGAAACTAGAGGAGGTCGACTTGTTGGGCGCGAAGGGATGTCAGCAAACATAGACGCACGCTCGGTGGCTCTCATTCTCCGCCTTTGTCTTGTTTCTAGTCGGGCGGACTTGCGACGGTGCGAGCGAACGCTATGGAGACGGAAAGTGGCTAAAGGTGACGGTCGAAGTGCGGGACGAGGAAGCAATGGACCTCTCCGATCTCTTTCTTTGGGCGACTTCTCCTTCCTCTGGCGTGAGCGGCACTCAATAGTAACAAACAAAAGGGCAGATGGGTAGGGCAAGAGAATGTAAACGAAAGGAGAGGGGGAAGACGGGTTTGGGCTCGGGTTTGGTCTTCAAGAGCCACTTTTGGGCTTTTAGGCCCAAAACAAATAAATCTAGTAGATTTTGAATAAAGGTAGGAGTTTGAACGGAATTAGATTATCTAGTTCGCAAACGAAAATCCGGGTGTTACACTTATTAATTATGATAATAAGACAGAGTATTTATACTAAGTCCTAACGGTTCAATAAAAGCGTCCCGGGAAAGAACCGTAAAGAAAACTCGAGAAGGAGTGGGTCACTCTATTAAAAAAAATTACATTCATTAAAATAAAAATCCTAAAAAATAATCTAAGAATGAACTTAATAATAATCTAGCAAACGGACCGGTTTACACCGATCTCAAACGGGGCGAGAACTTGTTTCCGGCGCACTCATATGATCCGTATCATTCATGCAATAATTTTGTGTAGTTGATCAATGTTCTTGGCGATAAATTAACAACTGACTAACTGAGAGATTCACAATATTAGCCACTAAATGGTAGTAGTTTGTATGGCATCATTGAAACAAATCCGTTTTTCAACTTGACTTTTCTTATGGGACAAAAAGACTTCAATAAGTATGTTAGGTTCCAAATTAGAAACTAGAAGTCCAATAAAGCTTGTGAGTATATAAGGAAACAAATATGGAAGCTTCTCATAAGATTGGGGGTGCGGAAAAGAGTTATACAAAAATGGACTATATCAAAAGAAACATTTTTTAAAATAAATTTGGATGGATCTATGTTGGCCTTCAGTCATATACATCATTCAAAACAATTACAGAGAGGTTATAAACATTGATGCGCAAACGGGAAAGCTTGGAGTACGGTATAAGTCGAGGTTCAGGGCATGTATATTACAGTCCAAGCTGCTATTAACATGAACATGAAGAACACCATAATTGAAGGGGATAATGTGCAGGTGATGAATGTCTTACAAGGAAGCAAAAGTTTTTTGTGGCAAATTGAAATGTTAATCACTAATACTCATGTTTTATTCCAATCCTTTGAGGCAATCAAACTTAACCATGTGCATTGATGTTGTAACTCAACGACTGATTTTATTGTTAAATCAAGGCATACCCTTTTTACGAATTGCTTGTAACTCATCTAAAACTGAATATTCTCATCTGTAAAAATGCTCTAGGCTAATTTTTTTTATAGATTTTTCCTATTTTTTTCTCATAAAATAAAATATTATTAAATATTTAACCCAGTCAATATGACCCGTCTTTTTTGCATGTTATTTCTAAAAGTGTACATCCATTATCCATACATGCATATAAATTTCACTCTCTATTTGTTTGTCAATCATGTTAACCTATTCTTTTTCATTTTTTTACTTTATTAATTTATCAATTTATCATTTTGCTTTGTTTAAGGTTATTGCAGAAATTGGTTTACAAGAAGCACTTCATCACTTCACCAATCTCAGTCGTATGGCCAGCTCAGTTTTCAGCCTGGTAAAAAGCCACTAAGAAATCAAACTGTCTAATTAAACACAATATCTAATGATTCTGTTAGTTTCCTATTATCAAAAAAAAAATGATTCTGTTAGTTTCCTAATGTAATAATTATTATATTACATACGAATCACTTGAGATCTAATATATCAATAATCTAGTGTCTTCACTAGGATTTGTCAGATTTTTCTAATTTTTGTCACAAAATAATTGAACAAAATGAACCAATCATAGTTCAAGAGACCTGTAAATGGGCGTCTGGGCCCCTGTATTGGTGATGAATAATTTAGGGAACTATATCTAAAGTGATTAAACTTTTGTGTCCCTGATCCTACTTTGATCACATGGAGCCAAAAATTTGTGTGACCAAGGATCCTCCATTGATTTATCACATGGAGTCAAATATTCAAAATATATGGAAGAGACACTCCATCAGTAGAACCCAGGCTTGCTATGCAAACTTAATTATATGGCCAGAAATTATACAAGTTTCACAAGCTAGCTAGCTAGGTTGTATATAGATATGTTAGTCCATCCGATTTTAGTTATTGCATATTAATCATTTTTTTCTTGGTAATATTATTATAGAGTTTGGTTCAAATAAAACAAACTCTTATTCTAAAACGAACTCTTATCCTAAAACGAATGCACTTTTTGTAGTTAGTAGTGCACTTTTCATACTTCAGAGTGCACTTTTTCGCATTTGTACTTTTCGTACTTTTTAGTGCACTTTTCAAATTTTTTTAGTGCACTTTTTCATAATACACTTTTTGTATTTTTCAATGCACTTTTATATGAAAAGTGCATTACTAACTATGAAAAGTGCATTCGTTTTAGAATAAGAGTTCATTTTAGGATAAGAGTTTGTTTTATTTGAACTAAACTCTATTATTATAAGTTAGTTGAAGAGTCACTCATATCAAATTGATCGATCAGATTAAGCTACTTGAACTCTTGAAGTAGGCCAAGATTTCTACTATCCAAAATTAATATTTTCATTGTTTTATTTAATTAGATTGCATTTTCTTTACTATATGGATTTTTAATTTAACTTAAGAACGAGTTGGTTAATCATCTCAGAATGAAAGATATTTAATATAATGGATACAAATTTGCGAAATATTAGATTAATTCACTTAAACCTTTAGAAATGTTAAAACCATCGAGACATTGAATTTTAAACTTTTTTTTGTGATAACAACACATTCCCCCTTAGCCAAAAATCCCTCTTTATTTCCCTAGATAAAACGCATCACTGTATTTTTCCTAACTTTCCTCTTTTGACATCATCAAAAGGTTAATCCAAACAAAGAAAACACAAAGCAGCATAATGTACATATTTAGTTGGAACAAATACCATTCATGTATATGCAAAAGGAAAATTATTATATAGCATATTGTTTTTCATGAAGAACTAATAGTTAAATATATAAGAAAAACTTAAAGACGACCAAATCCAAAATATCTTAAGATTTTGAGAGAGAGGGTAAGTTGGTAGGGTAACGATTGGGGTTCCACTTAGGGTTTTGAGGAAGAGGGATCAATAACGGCATGAGCAGTGTCTCTCTTAGCCAGATAGTTAATGATGACAGTGTGCGCAGAGAAAATATGTTGAAGCTCACTTAACATCTTGGCACAAACTCTCCCGCTAGTAGAATAGCTCCCAACAAACCTTCTAGGCAATAATCTTCTTCGTTGTTGTTCCCCTGGAATCATGTACCTTGGAACTTCATTCTAGATATTTTGCTCATATCCAAGGGAAAACCAGTTTATTCAGTTTATAATAATGTTCATAAAATGCTATTGAGTTTTTTTATTTTTTATTTTATATATTTCTAAATTCAGATCAAGTGTGTTGGGTCGGGTGACTCTGGGCTTGGAATACATTCGGATTCGGGTTGTTTTTAGTTTTGGGTAATGTCTAACCAGTTTATTCAGATAGAGACGGGTTTGGATCATCTTGGGTTTGGGTAGGCCTGGAGTTCGGTCTTTATCAGATTAGGTCGGGTCGGTCTTTGATATATACTTTCTTGAGTACGTTCTATTGGTGTATGACGAGTATTTTATTGGGTCGGTTTGTTTTCACAAGTCGGATCAAGTTTTGACATACCTAGTTGTTTTAACATTATTAATTTATTAGGTCTGGTAAAATGTTGAAATAAATTCAATCATTTGGGATTTTCTATTCAACATTATACATTACCACTCTCTTTTCGTTAAAACATCATATATTTCAATATCCAAATTACTTTAATTTGTGCGCATTTCATAGATGGAGATGGCTCGTTGACTTGCTTTCAACGACACTTTTTTTTTATTGTAGTGTTAAGGCCACCCTATCTCGACCTCATTTAGGATTTTGTTCGTCTATTTGGTTTCTCTCTTATTTATATAGAGTGTTGAATTTGTGTTTTCATGTCGATTTATTATGTCGATTTGTCATGTCGATTTGTTATTCGTTTATAATATTAATAATAGTGAATATTTATTATAATTATGTTTAAATTAAATGTTACATTAAATATTTAGACCCTAGAGTAGTTAAACTACCAAAAAAAATCATTCGATATACGGTCTGAATCAAAATCCGTCTTACTCGAAATCATATTAACCCGAAATTCGGCCAAAGTCGAAACTCGCTTCACCCAAAATCCGAAAAACCCGAAACCCGACTCACCCGAAATACGACTAAGCCCGAAACCGAACTTATCCGAAATCACGTTGGACCGAAAACCGAATGACCCGACCGAAATTTATCCGAAACCCGACTTTGCCCGATTAATTGAGCACCTGACCCGAAATGATCCAACCCAATTTGACCCGATTTTTTAAAATATCCGAATTTGACCCGAATCCGAACTTATCCGAAATTGAATTGACCCGACCCAAACCCGATCCGACCCGCCCCACCCGATTGACACCCCTAATTCCAAGTACTCTACGTCTAAACAAAATGCAGCTAATTTTCCATTGCTAGAAGCCTGGAAGTAACTACAAGTAATGGGAAAAATAATAATTGTCAAGATCTTTGAGCTAATGCAGCGTCCAAAAACTAGGACAACACAGACAATTAATTGGGCAATTTTGGGCAGAGCGGATGCTGATGGGCCTCATTGGTCCAAATGAGGATCTTGCTTGTCTTCCCATTTATCCAACCGGTTCGTAGCTTTCTCCACCTACATATATAATTGCAAAATTAAAACAAAACTGTAGGTTTTCAACATGTTGGTCGATACCAAAATAATCTAGTAGTTTTAGAAAAGAATCATTTCTTTTTATTAGAACCCGATAAAGTGCAGGCTGAAATAATATAAAAATAACAAAATAAATTAATATACCTCTTTTTGCCAGTCGGTTCGATAAGTGACAATTATAAGAATGAGGGTTTGAAGAAGGGTGCCTCCAATCATCCCCGACCAAATACCCTGTAATCAATAAATAAAATTTAAATTTAGAAGGCATTGACAATAACGAAAAAATGTTAATTCGAAGCTTAATTAAACTTAAAAAATTCAATACTAAATAAATTAAATACCCTGACGCCAAAGCCGAACTTGAAGCCAAGAAGAACGCCGATGGGGAGACCGACAAAGTAGTAACATCCGATGTTCACATACGCTACGAATGCTTGCCATCCACATCCCACTGCCACCCCTGAAAGAACAGGTTGGATGCCGTTGAGTACGATAGTGCCGGCCAAGAATGGAGAGAGTAGGGCGACAGCGTCAGAGACTTGAGTGCCACCGGTGAAGATATAGCTGATGTCGTGGCGGAACACCAACACAAGCGCGGCCACAATGATTGCCATCACGGTGGAAGTGGCTGTCAGTACCATCACCGCAAATGCCGCCGCCTTGGAGTGTCCTGCCCCTATCTCATTCCCCACCCTTACACTGCACCGTTCAATCGTTTTATTTAGTTTCGCTAAAATCGTTGTTTGAACTAATTCATTAGACCTTTTTTTAGTTTAACAATAACGCGAAGTACGTACATATATATTAAGGAGTATAAAGATTCCATTAACTAATTGAGCTTTCAGTAATTGCTTTTCTTCCACAAATATGATCCTCCCTCAGCTCCCTTAAGTTAATATTGATTTAATTTTTTTTGGTAGAATAATATTGATTTAATTGAATGAGGTAAGGGTTGACGGTTTGAACTTACTTCATTCAGCGAAAGAAATAAACAATAAAATTTCATTCCAAAACCTTTGATATATAATAATAAAACAATAACTCGCCAACTTTATATATTATTTAATCATATTTCTAATGTGTTCCCTTTATCTATTACTTTATTCTATCAAAATAAAATGTGTGCCCTACTTTAAAATTTAAATATATATAGAAGGGGCCTGACGTACCTTACAGCAGCATTAAATCCAATGGAAATCATGAAAGCCCATCCAGAAATTGTCGAGCTGCATGCATATACTCCGTATCAGAGTGTAGCTAGAAATGAAATGAAATAGTAGTAAATGGTAACTAACCAAGCAGAAAGAGCGTCCAACGCCACCTCAGCATTGGGAAGCAAGCCGGCAATCAACACCAGGAGAAGCTGAGGGAGAGGGCGGCGCCCAGCAGGCCCCAGTCCAGGACGTAGACCACCACCCACGTCAGGAGGAGGTGGACGCAGAGCACGGCCGCCAAGATGAAGGCGCTGGGCAGGACCACGCTCTGCGACTGGAGGAACTTCTGGAGGGGGAAGTTGCAGGCGTACGCGAAGATCTGCGGGATGAGGCCATAGATGAATATGGCCGCCTCCGCCGAGATCCCCCTTGACTCGCCGATGAGCACCAGGAGCTGCTTCGAGAAGGCGTAGAAGACCGCCAGTACCACTCCCGTCCCGGTCAACAGGATCGTTGACCGCTGTACGTAGACGCCCAGCATCTCGTACTTGTGGGCTCCGTACGCTTGCCCGCTCAGCGTCTCCACTGCGCTCCCCATTCCCAGCTATATATTGTATTATTTATAATGCTAGTGTAGACATATGTAGTAGATTATGTGTCGCTGATGTGGCAATGTAGTTAGGAGAAATAAGTCACTTATGTGGCGTTTTATTTTCTTGCAATAAGTCGGTTTAGAGCTTGTATATATAGAGCTTATTAGTTGCTTTGTAGTGACACTTTTCTAGTGAATCAATAACACAGAAATTCCCAAATGTTCTCGCTCTCTCTTTAGCTCTTCTAGAGCTTCTGGTAACTTTGATCAAGTTTGATCAATTGATCACACATCTGTTAGTGTGATTGTGATTTAGGATCTCTGTAGACTGATTACAGAGATTTCATATGGTATCAGAGCAGATCAGGTTGAGATCCTGATTGGAATTTGGAGAAAAGAACAAGATCGTATTCTAGGTCGTCACGATCGCAATTCTTGTTGAGGAATTCACTTGTTTCTGTTGCTGTTTCGACTCGATAACTGAAGAATGGAGAGTCAAGAATCTGTGACGAGAGGCAGATCAAGAACGCCAAGGAGAGATCGGTCGCCAAGGCGTTACAGAACTCCGATGAGGAGAAATCGATTTGATCAGAGATCGATTTCGCCTAGAAGACATCAAAGGGAGTATGGATTGTTCGTAGGAGGTAACCAAAACTCCTTTGATCCTTTGTTTCTGTCTAATTATGATAATCCAGGGACTCAATTAGTAGCAATTAAGTTCAATGGCTTGAACTTTGCTAGTTGGAGTCGAAGTGTGAAAATGGCCCTAGGAGCTAAGATGAAGTTAGGATTCATTAATGGTGCTTGCATTAGGCCTGATCGTGAGTCAGCTGAGTATGAACGCTGGGAGCGTTGTGACTTCATGGTGATGAGCTTGATCATCAATTCCGTGATAGGAGAGATAGCTGAGGACTTCATATATGTTCAGTCATCGAAGGAACTATGGGATAACATAGTGGGGAGATTTTCTGAGTCAAATGCACCATTGGTTTTTAAGCTACAAAGAGAATTAAGCAACACAAGACAGGAAAACCTGAGTGTAGGAGCCTATTACAGCAAGCTTAAGAAGCTATGGGATGAATTGCAGGCTATTGAGGGAATTCTGATTTGTTCTTGTGGTGCAATTACACAATGTGCTTGCAATCTCATGAAAAGAATGGTAGAGAAGGATGATACATTGAAGCTTATGCAATTTCTGATGGGACTCTCAAACACTTATGAGAATGTCCGCAATTATATACTCTCATTGGATCCTCTACCTAAACTCAACAAAGCATATCAGACAGTGATGACTATTGAAAGACAAAAGGATGTGACTGGAAACGCTGGTTCTGAGCATGATGTCTTGGCTATGAACAGGCAAGGTGGCTATAATCAGAATAAGAATGGGGGAAGTAGTGGTTATGGAAACAAGTAGGGAAATTCTAGTTATGGTAAGGAAAACAAGAAGGCCAAAAGTGACAAGAAGTGTGGATATTGTCAAGAGATAGGACATGTTCGAGAAAACTGCTTCAAGATAGTGGGTTATCCAGACTGGTGGAAAGGTCCTAAGGTTCAGGGATCAGGGAAAATCATGGCTGCTATGCAGGGTGAGACTGAAGCTCAGTATGACACGCCTATGGATACTGAGGAAAAAGTTGATGGTATTTCTGAAACTGCCTTGATCAAAGTGGTCAACAGGGTTATGAAGATCATGAAAGGAAAGATGCCAGCTGATGAAGGTACGAGCAATGGCTATGTGAATGCCATCAGATTTGCAGGTATGTTTGAACATTCTCATTGTTTGAACATACAGAATGATAGGACTTTAGTTACTTGGATAGTAGATTCAGGTGCTACTGATCATGTTTCATATGATAAAACTATTATTAGAAACATGAGATTGCTTGGAAAACCTATTAAAATAGGGTTGCCAGATGGAACTACACAGATGGTAGAATACTGTGGTACTGTGCAGGTTACAACAGATTTGATTTTGTATAATATGTTGTATATGCCAGTGTTCAAACACAATTTGATCTCAGTGTCACAATTGCTTAAGAATGGACAACACAAATTTGTTTTTGATATGCATGGCTGCATGTTTCAGGACCATACGAGTGATAAAGTGGTTGCTTCTGGAAAAATAGATGGAGGTTTATACAAGATTATGGAAAGAAGATTAGAAGATTGTCTCAGAGAAGACAATACTAAGAATAAAGTAGTTGATTTGTATCATGGGAACACTAATTCACATGTTACAAATACAATATCTTTTAAGACACCAGTTGATGTATTTCATGCTAGGCTAGGACATGTGTCTTTGTCTAAGCTAAAGCATGTACCTTATAGTGGTTGTTCACAGCTGGATAATTTTGACTGTGATGTTTGTGTGTTGGCTAAACTTCATAGACAGCCTTTTGATGTTAGTTCTTCAAATGCTATAAAGATTTTTGAGCTTGTTCACATGGATGTTTGGGGACCTTTTAAGGTACCAACATATTGTTGTGCTAAGTATTTTCTAACTATATTGGATGATTACTCAAGGGCGACTTGGGTGTTTTTGTTGAACAACAAGGAACAGGTTTATGAGAAGATAGTTCATTTTTTTTAATATGTGGAAACACAGTTCTCGACTAGAATTCAGAAGTTGAGAACAGATAATGGAACAAAATTCATCCAAAAAAAGGTCAGAGATTTGTTGCTTAGTAAAGGTGTTGTTCATCAAAAATCAGCTCCCAGAGTTCCACAACAAAACGGGAGAGTAGAGCGTAAGCATAGACACTTAGTAGAGACTGCTCATGCTCTAAGGATACATGCAGGGTTACCATACAGATTTTGGGGTGATTGTATACTCTTGGCTACATATTTGATTAATTTGATGCCATCCTCGGTGTTACAGTGGAAGTCTCCATTTGAGATGTTGCATAACAAGGCTCCTAGTTATGATAATTTGAGGGTGCTAGGTTGTTTATGTTATGCTTTGGAATCAACGATAGCCAGGAACAAGTTTGATCCTATAGCGAGTAGATGTGTGTTTCTGGGGTATCCTCCGGGTCAAAAGGCATATAAGGTTCTTAATTTGACAACAAACAGAATTTATGTTGCTCGACATGTAGTTTTTAAGGAAACTCAGTTTCCTTTCAAAGATTCAGTGATTTCTACAAGGGCAGATACATCTCCTTTGCCTCTTGTTAATCTGGATATTGATGAACACAAAGATGATATGTCGTTATTAACACCTCAACGTAGCACATTGCGTCAGGATTATGATGTGGTTGAGGATTCTGATGTGTCAGGAACAGAACAACCTTCTAAAGATCCAGTTCAAGTAGTTTCCAGTCCATTGCCAACATCTGTTGAAGCAATGGTACCTGTTGAAGAAGTGTCAGTTCCTGTTGCTCCTATTAGGAGGTCTGAAAGAATACCAAAGGTACCAGCTCATTTTGATGATTTTGTTTGCAAATATTTGCCTGGTCATCATGTATCAGGCAAGGAAGATTCTTTGTCACAAGTCTTTCACATGTTCTCCTTAACTGATCTAAAGGATTACACTGAAGACTATGTGCATTCACTGGTTAATGTTCTTACCATAGAAGAACCCACATCTTATGAAAAGGCTAAATGTGATAAAGGGTGGGTTGAAGCCATGAATAAAGAACTGATGGCTCTAGAACAGAATCAGACTTGGGAACTTACAGCTTTGCCACAAGGAAAAAAGGCTATTGGGTCTAAATGGGTTTACAAGGTTAAATTTAGACCAAATGGTGAAGTAGAAAGGCTAAAGGCAAGGTTAGTTGCAAAGGGGATTAACCAAGTTAAAGATAAAGATTACAAGCATACTTTCTCTCCGGTTGCAAAGTTTACTACTGTGAGAGTCTTGCTTGCTTTGGCTTCTATACATGATTGGCCTTTGCATCAATTAGACATTAATAATGCATTTTTACATGGGTTCCTAGATGAAGAAGTCTACATGGTACCACCTCTAGGTTATGATAAGGCTCAGCCTGGGCAAGTATGTAGACTCAGAAGATCACTTTATGGACTTAAGCAGGCAAGTAGACAGTGGAACATTGAATTGACCAAGCATCTTCAACAACTTGGTTTTATTCAATCTAAACAAGATTATTCACTTTTTGTGAAGTGTGCTGGTGCATCTTTTACAGTAGCTCTGGTTTATGTTGATGACATGTTACTGTCTAGAAATGATCCTGATGTTATTGCACACACCAAGTCTTCTCTTGACATTGCTTTCACTATTAAAGACTTGGGGATTGCTCGATATTTTTTGGGACTGGAGATAGCACGATCTGATGCAGGAATTAGGTTAAACCAACGCAAGTATGTTTCGGATTTACTTAAAGATGCAGGGATGCTGACTTAAAATCATCTTCTTTTCCAATGCAAAGAAACTTGCACTTACAACCTGATGTTGGAGATCTCCTGCCTGAGCCTGAATCTTATCGGAGGTTAGTGGGAAAACTTCTATATTTGACTTTATCAAGGCCAGATATCTCCTTTCCTATACAACAGTTGAGTCAATTTATTGCATCTCCCAGACAGCCTCACTTGCAAGCTGCATTATATTTGCTTCAATATCTTAAAGGGACAGTTGATTGCACAATATTTTATCCTAGGACATCACAATTATCTCTGATAGCATACTGTGATGCTGATTGGGGAAGTTGTGCATTCACATGTCGATCCATTACAGGGTATTGCGTGTTTCTAGGTGATTCTTTAGTCTCTTGGAAATCGAAGAAGCAGAAAACTGTGTCTAAATCTACAACAGAGAGTGAATATCAGAGTATGTCTCATACCTCTAGTGAACTAGTATGGATGGAAGGCTTACTTCGGGATTTTGGAGTTAAAGTCCCATTGCCTATTCCTCTTCATTGTGATAACAAGGTTGCTCAACACTTGGCTGCTAACCCAGTGTTTTACGAAAGAACTAAACACCTTCGAATTGATTGCCATTTTGTTTGAGATATGGTGCAAGAAGGTTTCTTCAAACTGTCCATGTACGATCTAGTATGCAGCTAGCTGATTTGTTTACCAAGCCCCTTGGAGCTCAACAACATAATTTTCTTTCTTGCAAGCTTGGACTTGATTTCTCCAGTCCAGCTTGAGGGGGGGCTGTAGACATATGTAGTAGATTATGTGTCACTGATGTGGCAATGTAGTTAGGAGAAATAAGTCACTTATGTGGCGTTTTATTTTCTTGCAATAAGTCGGTTTAGAGCTTGTATATATAGAGCTTATTAGTTGCTTTGTAGTGACGCTTTTCTAGTGAATCAATAACACAGAAATTTCCAAATGTTCCCGCTCTCTTTAGCTCTTCTAGAGCTTCTGGTAACTTTGATCAAGTTTGATCAATTGATCACACATCTGTTAGTGTGATTGTGATTTAGGATCATCTGTTACAACGTAAATATGGTATGTATGTATATTTGAAATTAATATATGTAATGTACGTTATACGTTACGTACCAGGAGACCGTAGGCGAAGGTTTGGAAGCGTTGTTGCCGAGGGAGACGGCGGCGAACTCTAGGTTGCCGAGGTGGCCACAGAAGATCTGCGTGGACTTGGAGATGAGGCTGTTGATGAGGTACATCATCACGGCCGGGCCCCCAAATCGTGACAGCATCCTCAGTTCTATTCACGTGGCAAGCCGGATCCGCTTCCTCCACATCAGCTCTGCGTTCCGTAGTGTCATCTCCACCTTGTCACTGACATGGCTTGGGCGAGGGTTGGGTTGAAGGGGTGTCTCCAGTTCACTCCTCTCCTCCTCCATTGCTTGTTTGCTTCTAGCTAGCAACCGCTTAATATCCCTCCCAAATATATATGCTCACATGTACGTAGGAACGTACAAATATATAATATTCACCTATACTATATATCAACTTTATTATATATAGGAAACCATAATAATTAAAGTTTAGTAAACAGGATTGATCGTTGGTTGAGTATTTCATATATAGATATAATTAGTTAGAGGTGGTTGGTACGTATTTTGAAGATTGGCACGGTCTTTTATTTTTGAAATTGTAAGTGGGTTCTGTATCCAAAAAGGTACAAATTCAACACACCATGCAACCTCAACTACTTTTGTGGGGGTGCCTGACCTGGCGGCCTGGCCTGCTTCTTCCTAGCCTGCATTTGAGTGTAGAAATATAAATGAGGTTAGCTAGGTTGGACCTAGGGGCGAGGACTATCCTCCCTCGTCCTATCTTGGGACAAAAAGTCATCATTGTTCCTTGTGATATATATTCTCAATCGTTGTTGATATATTCTCAATTACTTCTATATTCCTTGTGAGTTTTCAAGTGTAATTTTTCGCGGGTTTAATTCCCATTTTAATTCTTTGAGCCGATGAATCAGGTTATTGTTTTGGACAGATTCACCACGTAAACGTGTTACTTGCTATAATGAGGAAAACCTAATCGAAAGATAGCTGTAACGTGTTATAGCTTCCAAACAAAATAAAACGCGTTATAAAGTAAAGAATGGAAAAGTAAAATCAAGGTCGGTATTCGCTTATCAATTGATGACAGTAAACTTTGAGATCCCTCTTCTAATGAATACCAAAGAAAAACGAAGGAATTGGACAAATGAAATCTCCAAGACAACAATTGCTTAAGAGCTTATGAATGTGATGGTGTTGTAGAATCAGTGTGACCACCGATGTTCCCCTTTGTATCCTTTTATAGCCTTCCACTACACGATTATGAAGATTTAGCGACCATAATTTAGCGACCAAAAAATATGGTCGCTAAGTACGTAGCGACCATATGGACGCAAATGCTCGCTAATGTGGACGCCAAAACGAGGGGGAACCACATTAGCGACCACGTGGCTACTAAAAATGGCGTCCACGTGGTCCCCGGGCCTATATAGTCGCAATAAGTGTGCGGGGAAATTTCACGCCATCAATCAGCGACCATATGGTCGCTGAATGTAGCGACCAGATGGTCCCTATATATGAAACCCATGGGAGCGACCACGTGTTCGCTATGTTTAGCGACCATGTGGTCTCCACCATGTGAGCGACTACATGGTCGCAACATATAGTGACCATGTGGTCGCTAACATGGATCAAATGTTTTGGCGGGCGACATCTATTTTGGCGGGTAATTTTCCGGTTTTTTTGCAACCACTTGGTCGCTAAAAACAGTAGTTGGTAAAATTGCCGCCATTTCAGCATATATACCTAGGTTGTAAGAACTTCACTCTCATTCCGCTTCAACACAACCTCATACATACATAACTCTCTTCCAAAATATTCACAAAAGAAAAAAAAAAAACCACAACTCTGAATTGATTCTAGGAAGAAATTCCGTCAATTTTTACCGACAACCTCACTAAAGGTATGTATTTAAATCTTATTCCTAATATTTCATTCTGTCATTATATTGTTTTAGACAAATACTATCGGTAGAAAGTTTTCATTTATATAATTATAAGAGATTGTGTTACAGAATTTAACCGCATATATCATATAGCAATTGGTTATGTTATATATGTGTGTTCTAATATATTGTATGTGGCGACCATATGGTCGCGAAATACATAGTAGCGACCATGATATCTTGCATATAGGAGTAGTTTAGATGCATGTTTTATATAAGTTTTAGCTAGTTTTAGGTTGTTTTTGTTTAGTTTCTAGGATTTGGTTTTGTCTGGTAGATTGCGCTTGTTTGCTCGTTTTTGCAGGT
Organism: Fallopia convolvulus; assembly: GCA_964016875.1. NCBI lineage: Eukaryota > Viridiplantae > Streptophyta > Magnoliopsida > Caryophyllales > Polygonaceae > Fallopia > Fallopia convolvulus. Next base: position 15,917,996 of record OZ024720.1, read on the forward strand.
TTTTAGGTTTTTGAGCAAAAGCGGGACGAATTTTAGTTGATCATGGTGGTGGTAGAAGAATTGAAGGAAGCTAGGAGGTAGTACAAAGGAGCTTGAAGAAATTGAAGTGAAGATTAACAAATGGAAGGATTACGCCACTTGCAGTCAATGGTGCAACCCGAGTAATCTTGACTGAAGCAGATTGCGCGGGTTGGGTGAGCAAAGCGCGGCCACGCAATTGGTGGTGTAACCGGCGACATTTTTGGCTTGACTTTTGGGCTTGGATTATTTCTTGTCCGACTTTTATGCTTAATTATGGAGTGGAGGATTGTTTTTAGAAGACATATTTAAGCTCTTGTTGGTTTATCTTTTATCATAACTTAGAACATTGATCATACTTTTGGAGGCTAGGGTTTTTCTCTCTAGAGGCGAACCTTTGAACCTTTTGTAAGTTTTTCTTAATTTAATTATGCATTGCTAAATTCCCTTGTGTTTTACTAGTTATTGAAATCATAGATTGCATATTATTGTGAGGTTTGATTGATTCTCAATAACTTAAATAGGTTTTATTCCCTATACTTAATTGAATCAGAATTATTTTAGGGTTTTGTTAGTTTGATCACATAATAGAATTTCTAGGTTAATTTACAACTAATATGATTAATGCCCGTTCGGGGTTGATTAGATAAAGTAGCAACTATAATTGTTTGGACCCGTTCGGGCTATTAAATTGTAGAAGGGATCAAATCCACAAACAACTTAGATGTCTGTTTGCTCTAAGTATTTGTTTCTATTGATAACTTAACTCATAAAGTTGTTGTTTAATTGAATCAAGACATTGTTTTAGGTTGTTAAATGATTAGGGTTGTTTAGACAGTTATTTCTTTCAACTAGAATTGAAGTTTGGGTCATAATCCTTAGTAGAAATATAATCTACAATAGATTATTCAAGTGGATTGAGAATCAAGAGAATCAGTGATCAATACGCATATCTATGATGGATTTAACTAGTTGAACATATTTCTCTCATATATTTACAATCAATTTTGCATTCATATTTACTTTTTAATTTTGCATATTAGATTAGGACATCATTTAAAACCCCACTTATTTGGTTACTTGGCACCCAAGTAATAACACATATACACGAGTCCTTGTGGGATTGACCCTTACTTACCATTCTACTAAGTTTGGTTAAGTTGGGATTCTTTGGTAGGTATTAACGACCACGGAAAATACCTCATCAACCATATGGTCGCTAATTAGCAACCATATATGGTCGCCACATTCAGGATAATACGCACTTGAATTAATTTAATTATACTCTTATATTAAAATGCAGGAAGGAAAAAATGCGTGAGTGAATGTATGTGCGTAATATAGATGGTTTTTGAACAACGAGTTTTTAGCTGGCGTAGAGAAATTTCTCGAATTCTGCAAATCTATGTTGTCCTATAACCCATCCGAATTAAGGTGTCTGTGTCGTAGGTGCAAGAATAAGAAACTGAAATTTGTAGATGATGTGCATTATCACCTTGTTAAGGAAGGTTTTGTTCCTAACTATTACCATTGGGTTTCGCACGAGGAGACAGATGAAAGGTTCCCTGCATTGTTGGCCAAGTCAAGACAGCATGAAGGTTGTAGCAGTACTGATCCAGCACCACCAATAAAAAGTGGGAATGATAATCGAATGGAACAGATGGTATATGATGGTTTTAATGCCCAAAGTGATTACACTGCTGAGGATCCCGTGCAGAATGAGGATATAAGGCATGATCAAGGGGAACAATATTATAATGAAGCGCCCAATCCCGATGCACAACGTATGTACGACATGTTGTCAGCCGCAAATAGGCCTTTGTGGCCTGGATGTGATATGACCCAGTTGGAGGTTGCGACTGAGCTACTTAGCCCAAAGTCTAAGCAAAGGATGAAGGAGCGCGCATATGACATTATCTCGGATTTTTGCGGACGTATTTCTCACCCGGAGACGACATTACCTGCCACGTTTTACGACATGAAAAAACTGGTTCAGGGTCTCGGTCTTCCATACGAGGCCATTGATTGTTGTCCAAACTCTTGCATGATATATTGGGGTGCAGATGCAGAATACGCGGCATGCAAGATATGTGACTATCCTAGATGGAAGCAAGGCAAGTCAAAGCTCATTCCCTATTCTCGTATGTTTTACTTGCCAATAACTCCACGGTTGCAGAGGTTGTACGCATTTATGGTGACTGCCGAACACATGAGATGGCATGCAGAGCACGTACAAGATGGGGTGATGAGACATCCGTCAAATGCAGAGGAATGGAGGCACTTCAATGTTGTGTGGCCAGATTTTGCATCAAAAACACGAAATATGACAGGGCTTGTGCACGGACGGTTTCAATCCGTTCGGGGTGTCCGGGCGCCAGTACTCATGTTGGCCTTTGATTTTGACACCCTACAACCTTCCGCCATCGATGTGTATGCGAGAAGAGGTTATGTTTTCGACGGTTATTGTACCTGGACTAAATAGTCCGAAGCAAAAGTTGGATGTCTACTTGCAGCCGTTGATAGCTGAGCTGAAGGATCTATGGCTTAATGGGGTGTACACATATGATTCTTGGAGGAAGAAGAATTTTGTGTTGCGTGTAGTTGTATTATGGACTATTAGTGACTTCCCGGTATATTCGATGTTGTCAAGTATGTTGTTAAATTTACATGTGTTAATGAATGAAACTATTATATATAATAATAATGCATATATATGATTTGTGAAATTTAATGTGTATATGTTTGTGTAGGCTGGAGCACTTCTGGGAAATACGCGCCCCTTATTGCAGGAGGACACCGATGTATTTTATCTAACACATGGACACAAAATGTGCTGGTTCGATTGTCATAGGAGGTTTACAGAACATGATCATCGCTTCTGAAACAATAAGAATGATTTTAGGAAAGGTCGATGGGAGCGTCGTGGACCACTGGTACTTCGTGACGGATACGAGATATTAGACCAGATAAACAATATGGGGTTGATGAAGATAACTGAAGTGAGAGCTGAGGAGCACAACGCCGCGGTCAGTAGAGGTTTGGGTTGGAAGAAGAAAAGCATTTTCTAGGACCTACCTTACTAGCCTAGTCTGCTGGTAAGACATAAATTAGATGTTATGCACATTGAAAAAATGTCTTTGATAATGTTTTCTTCACCATTCTCGATGTTCCGGGGAAGTCGAAAGATAAGTGGTCAACCAGAAAGGATATAATGGAATTGTGCAAGTGTCCGGAGTTGGAACCCGATGAGGAGGACGAATGGTACCCAAAGGCTTGCTATGCACTAGATCATCATGAAAAACAAGTGCTTCTAGATTGGTTGAGATCCGTAAAATTCCCGGATGGCTACGTGTCCAACTTGTGCCGCTGCATTGACTTGCACAAGCTTAGACTCTTTGGGATGAAGAGCCATGATTGTCATGTGTTCATGCAAAGGTTGATGCTTGTTGCTTTTCTACCATTTCTTGATGACAATGTTTGGGAGCCCATTGCTCAGCTAAGTGCGTTCTTCAAGGACCTGACGTGTTACGAGCTGAAGCCTGAGGTGGTTATGCAATTGCACAAGGAAATATCAATAATTTTATGTAATTTGGAGCGCATCTTTCCCCCACGTTATTTGATTCAATGGAGCACTTGCCTATTCATCTGCCACGGGAAGCTTCACTTTGAGGTCCTGTCAATTATAGATGGATGTATTGTTGAAGGGATTCTTGAAAAAATAAATTTATATTCAAGACCCCGCTGAGTATAGCGGAGTCAGGTTCGTCCATGGGAATGAGAATTATGCCAAGGATTAGTTGATAAACTACGAAAAGCAAGAGAATAAACAAGGGACTAAGGATCGAACACAACCTTATGGGGTCGAGATCGAATCAACTTAATGGGTTTTAATCAAGTATAAAAAGAGCAATCCTAGGGCTAGGGCTACCACAACAACAACCATACATGCTTTCAACAAGAATTCACAACTATCATGCAATCTAGATCATAGAAAAGTCAACTGTCCCAAACAATTCAAGTTATTCAATCAACTGTCGCAAATTAAACAACTTTCTATCTATCTTTCAACCTAGGAATATCAACTTTCGCAAATAATCCTATTTAGATCTAATCAAGCAATCAACTTTACACTTTCGCTTTTAGGTTAATTGCAAGATATTGTCTCAACTTTCGCAAAGGTATTAAGCACAAGATAGATAGATATGATCTTCAAGCATTCAAGTCATGAATTCAAGTTTAGACATGCATGATTGTGTTGGGTTTTCACCCAACCCTAGAATCTAAGAAAACTACTCACATATGGAGAAGAAAGAAGAAGATATAATCATGAAAAACAAACCGAAAAATCAAATTAAAAACAAAGAGGTCTTACAAATTTCTCCAACTTCCTCCAAGTCTTCCTCTTAATCTCCAAATAACCTCCAAACAAAGTTAGCAAAAGATCTCCAAACTAGAAGGTCTAGCCCCCTTTTATAGAGAAAAAGGAGCCCTAATTACCCTAGGAAACAAGATAAAACTACTTCCTAAAATAAAAGATAGAATATATCCATAAAGATCTCGGAATAAGGGAGAGTCGGCGCCCCGATCGACCCACATAGGGTCGTTCTCGACCCCCCCTGGGGTCGGTCCTAAGGCTTACAATTTTGGGTGGTTCTAGCACGACCCTAATAGGGTCGTTCACGACCCCCCTGGGGGTCGGTCCTGAGCGCTTGTTCGAACAACCTTGAGTAAAACTTGCGTAGAAGATTCGTTACAACTCCGTTTGACTCGATTCTTTTTCCTATGTTCTTGTAACGAATTTCTCTATATCTTTCCAAGCTCAAACTTGATTTTCAATGACTTTACTGGAGCGCTTCATCTCCATCTTCTCTTGCAATGCTCCAAATCCTTTATTGAGCTCCAAAATGCCTATAAAAAGACACAAAAGATGCGTAGTTTTCGAATCTCAAGGAAATACGAAAACTAAGGCAAAAAGACTCAAAAGAATAAAACTTAAGCACGAAAACCAACTAAATCTAATCTATCTAGACACTAAAAACCTACCTAAAAAGCGGACATCAAAATACCCCATACTTAGACTTGCTTGTCCTCAAGCAATAATCATGCAAAATCAAGACCAATAACACAATCTTCAAGCATAGCCCTTGTCAAAACATTTTAAACACAAATGAAAAAGTAGACAAGTAATTTTAACGTCATCACATATGTATGAGTCTCAAGCATAGGCAATCACAATCCAACCTCACAAGGGATTTTAATGTGTTTCACTCATCTCTCATGTGTTTAGGCTATTAATATCAACTCTCAACTCAATCTTTATGCAACATCAACTTTATCATTGAGACTTATATCACCAATCTCTCTACCTAGAGAAGTCAAAACACATCAATCATCATAAGAACTTAGGCTCAATGAAATCTTCATAGAAGACTCCATTCGGTCGGGTTGTAATGGGGCTTGGTAAAGACAACAAGGTGTGGAAATATTTTGGCTATGTGGTGCTAATAAAATCCGGGAATCAAAGACTCCTAAGAACTCACACATTTACAAAAACACTCATAAAAGAACTTATACCAAACTCACTCAAACATTATGCTCAAACTCACTTATTTCTTCAACCCTTTTAAATCCCAACTTATCTTGCTTACAAATACTAAGGAAATTTGGCTCATGCACACTTTCATTTTCAACTCTTTGCTTTATTTTTCTCCCTTTTGATTTTCATTTTTTTTTATGGGAGATCGATATCGATATCTTTTTTTTTCTTCTCTTTTATAAGTGCATTCAGGGAACCAAACTCCTTTTACATGACAAACTGCAAGATTTTTCTTTATCTTTTTCCAACCCATAATTACCCCACACTTGAACCAAACAATCTCACTCAACAAAAATTATCACAACCAATACTAAGTCCTAATCCCCGAATAGGGTCAAGCTTATCTTGGCTAGGGAATAATTTTGTGGAGCTAAAAATAAAAGGCTTAAGGCTCATCTTGGCTTCAAAAAGAGGATAATGTAAAGGTAGGTAAGAGAGAGGATAAAAATGGCTCATGAAAAATAAGTTCTTAATCATAATTAACATGCATGAACGATCTCATAACGGCTTCAAGAAATAGATAACCATATCAATGACAAGAGATTTATGCACAAAGAGAGCAAATCACACATATAAAGAAGAGGGATTTTTGATGTTCTCCCTTTAAGGCCAAAATTCCTCACTAGGTAAAAATTTTATTGGATTGCAACTACTTCTATTCAAGACACATATGCTCAATTTCATCACAAGTCAATTTTCACAATCAAAAGCAATTTCTCAAGACTTGGGCTATACTATCCAAATATGCCAAAGGAATTATATGATAAGCATGAAAATGAATTCTCATCATAGGACATCTAAGATGGAGCATTCTTTTATCCTAAAACAAATAAAGAAATATTTTTGGATTTTTCGACATTTTTCAAATTTTTTTTAATTTTTTTAATTTTTTTTTAACAAAACAAACCAACAAGCAAACAAGCAAAGCAAACAACTAACACAAAGACTCAAGCAAACACAACATGTGAGATTTCTTCTTCCCCTACCCCATACTTAAATCATGCAATGTCCCCATGCATGAAAAATGATGTGAAAAAGTAAAGAGATAAAAGAAGAAAACTCACAAAGAACTCTTGGAAGCTTGGAAGGAGGTGGAGCTCATCATGGTGAAGGTGGAGTGGTTGAAGCTTACGACCCTGCAAAAATCCCACAAAATTCCTTTCCAAAAATATATATTCTATCCTAATATAAGGAAGGTTAGAAAAAGAACCTAATCTAAAAATTAAAAACAAAAACATAATAAAAATCAAATCTAAAGACCGGGTTGCCTCCCGTAAGCGCTTGTTTAACGTCATTAGCTTGACGACTTACCTGAGCTCAGTCCGAGGTGGTGAGAGCCCATGTGGCTCGGATTTCATGATTAGGTTCCACCGTTGCATAGTACTTCTTCAAGCGGTGCCCGTTGACTTTGAAAATCGCTCCGTTCTCATCGATAAGGTCAACCGCCCCATGTGGATAAATGTGGTGAACCGTGAACGGTCCACTCCATCTTGTCTTTAGCTTTCCGGGGAAGAGTCGGAGCCTAGAGTTGAAAAGGAGTACTTGGTCACTAGCTTTGAAGAGCTTTGGAACAAGCTTCTTGTCATGCCACTTTTTGGTTCTCTCCTTGTAGATCTTGGCATTCTCATAGGCCTTGATCCTCAATTCTTCCAACTCTTGCAAGTCCATGAAGCGTTTTGCTCCGGCCGCATCGAGATCCATGTTGAGCTCCTTAAGATCCCATAAAGCTTTGTGCTCAAGCTCTACGGGCAAGTGGCATGACTTGCCATACACCAAATAGAAAGGAGTGGTGCGGAGTGGTGTCTTGTAAGCGGTGCGGTATGCCCAAAGTGCATCATCAAGCTTTGAAGACCAATCTTTTCTTGACCAGGATACCGTCTTCTCTAAGATGCTCTTTATTTGACGGTTTGATACCTCCACTTGACCACTTGTTTGAAGATGATATGGTGTTGCCACCCGGTGAGAGACCCCATACTTGGTCAAAAGAGCTTCAAAGCTCCTCTCAATGAAGTGTGAGCCACCATCACTTATAAGAACTCGGGGGACTCCAAAACGGGGAAAGATGTTCGATTTCATGAACTTAGCAACCACCCAAGCATCATTTATCTTTGTTGCAATGGCCTCCACCCACTTGGAGACGTAATCAACCGCTACAAGGATGTACTTATAAGGACCCGATGAAGGGAAGGGTCCCATAAAATCTATCCCCCACACATCAAAAAGCTCTACTTCCAAGATACCGGTGAGCGGGTTCTCATTCCTCCAAGTGATGTTTCCGGATCGCTAGCACTCGTCACATCTTGTCACAAACTCATGCACATCTTTGAAAAGCGTTGGCCAATACAAACCACTTTGAAGAATCTTCGCCGTGGTCTTGAATCCCTTAGCATGGCCTCCCGTTGGTAGAGTGTGGCAATGGCGAATGACGCTTTCAATCTCATCATCCGGAATACAACGTCGAAATATGTGATCACTTCCTTGCTTGAACAAGTAGGGATCATCCCAATAGTAGTGTTTGACGTCGTGGAGGAATTTCTTCTTGGCTTGAGGGGTTAAACTCGTCGGAATCTCGCCTCCTACAATATAGTTAGCAAAATCCGCAAACCAAGGGGTCTTTGACCCATGTATAGCAAGAATAGAAGTAGGGAGAGAAGAAAAAGATGGTAGATCATTATGACTCGAAAGAACTGAAAAGGGCGAAGAAGACTTACCTGCTCGACCCAGGGAAAGGGTCGTGCACGAGCCAACTGGGTCGTGCTCCAAGGCTAGCTCGAGGGAAGGGGTCGTGCTCGACCCTAAGGGGGTCGTGCACGACCCTGTGATGGTCATGGAAGGGTCGGTCCTGAGAGATCCAACCTCTGTTGGGGTGGTGCACGACCCTGGCAGGGTCGGTCCTGAGGCCTCGATTTCTTCATTAGCCTTGTCTCCATGGGACTTATTGTTGCTTTGCAAAAGAGTCTCATCAGGGCGTGTATCATTGATGGGAATTGATCCGCCGGACTCTTGAATATGCTTAAGGGGTAGTCTTGATAGGTGATCCGCCACTAAGTTCTCCGCTCCCTTCTTGTCTCGGATTTCGTGATCGAATTCCTGCAATAAGAGCATCCAACGAGGCAACCTAGGCTTGGAGTCTTTTTTCGCCATTAGAAACCTAACCGCAGCATGGTCAGTATAAACGATCACCTTAGAACCTACGAAGTAAGAGCGAAATTTTTCAAAAGCAAACACCACGGCGAGAAACTCTTTCTCGGTCGTAGTGTACTTACTCTGGGCTTCATCGAGCGTCTTACTTGCATAGTAGATGGCATGAAGCTTCTTGTCCTTCTGCTGCCCAAGTACCGCTCCTATGGCATAGTCGCTAGCATCACACATGATCTCGAAGGGAAGTGACCAATCCGGTGATTGCATGATGGGGCCCGTCACGAGGGCTTTCCTTAACCTGTAAAACGCTTCAAGACAATCTGGAGACATGCTAAACACTACATCTTTCATTAGTAGGTTAGTCAATGGTTTAGCAATTTTAGAAAAGTCTTGAATAAAGCGTCTATAGAAACCCGCATGCCCCAAAAAGCTCCTAACGTCTTTAACGGAGGATGGAGGGGGCAATTTCTCAATAAGCTCAATTTTTGCCTTGTCCACCTCAATCCCGCGTTTAGACACTAGATGTCCTAAGACAATACCTTCTCTAACCATGAAATGACACTTTTCCCAATTAAGCACAAGGTTAGTCTCCTCACATCGCTTAAGGACTCTAGAAAGATTAGCAAGACATGAATCGAAAGTGGAACCATAAACTGAAAAATCATCCATAAATACCTCCACTATTTCTTCAATCATGTCGGAAAAGATGGCCATCATGCATCGTTGAAAGGTGGCCGGGGCGTTGCATAGCCCGAAAGGCATCCGCCTATATGCAAACGTCCCATACGGACAAGTGAATGTCGTCTTCTCCTGATCATCGGGGTGAATGGGAATCTGCCAAAAACCACTATAGCCATCCAAATAACAAAAGTAATCGTGTTGGGCTAAGCGTTCTAGGACTTGGTCAATGAAGGGGAGTGGAAAATGATCCTTCCTAGTAGCACTATTAAGTTTCCTATAGTCTATGCACATTCTCCACTTAGTGGTGGTCCTAGTTGGAATTAACTCCCCTTTTTCATTTTCGACAACCGTTATCCCCCCTTTTTTAGGAACTACATGTACGGGGCTAACCCATTTACTATCGGAGATAGGAAATATAATACTGGCATCTAACATCCTCAGAATTTCCTTTTTCACTACCTCCTTCATGTTAGGCTTTAGCCTACGTTGATGCTCAATAGTGGGTTTATGATCATCCTCCATATAAATTCTATGCATGCACAAAGAGGGTGAAATACCACTAAGTTCCTCTAATGAATACCCTATGGCTTTCCTATGGGTCCTAAGCACATCAAGCAATTTATTCACCTCTTCCATACTCAAGTTAGCATTAATAATAACGGGAAGAGTAGAATTAGGACCAAGAAAAGCGTACCTCAAAGAGTCGGGGAGCTCCTTAAGCTCGGGAGTAGGCTCGGGCAGACTAACTTCCTCCTCAAGCTCCGCTTTGAGTACATCCAAGACAAGACATTGCTCCTCACCTTCGTCCAGAAGGGTCGTCCATGACCCTTGGAGGGTCGGTCTTGAGACCCTAAGATTGTGTGGTAGAGGATCCCAAGTCAATAATTTCTCCATTGGGTTGTTGCACTCAATGTAGTTGGAGCGCGTGCATAGCATCTTGATCTCCTCTTGATTTGACTCCTTCATGGTTGGATTGAATCGAAACTCAACCACTTCTTCTCCAATATTAAAGGTGAGAAGACCGTTCTTGACATCAATGATGGCTCCCGCTGTGGCTAAGAATGGTCGTCCGAGAATAATGGGCACCACGGGATCTTCAGGCATCTCCATCACTATGAAATTATTGGGCACAAAGAACTTCCCAACTTGAACCGGGAAATCATCCACTATTCCCGTTGGTTTGACACACGACCCATCCGCCATGTATAGCCTCATGTTCACCAGTACTAAGGGCCCCATGTTGGTCTTAGACCAAATTGAAAGTGGAAGTAAACTCGTACTAGCACCTAGATCACACAAAGCTTTGAAACGGTAAGCTTCAATACCAATTTTAATAGCGAACTTACCTGGGTCGCCTAGCTTCTCGGGAAGCTCCAACGATCTTACTTCATTTGTTAATTCCGACATGGATCGCTTTCTAGATAAGATCTCCTTCAAGAATTTAGTATAAGCAGGCATTTCATTTAAAGCCTCAGCGAAAGGAATGGAAAGATTTAAACCTTGAAGCAACTTAACAAAGCACTTGAACTTACCTTCCGTTGAGTCCTTGGGTTTCTTAGAAGGGAAAGGAAGTACATTAGATGGAGATTGAATGGAAAGAGAAGGGTTGGAAGACTTACCTGGCGAAGGGTGGTCGAGCTCGACCCCAGTTGGGTCGATCGCCTCTTCCTCCTCGTTAATAGCCTCCTCAGGAACGACCTTTGAGGGGGTCTTGCACGACCCTAAGGGGGTCTTGCACGACCCTAAGGGGGTCTTGTACGACCCTAGGGGGGTCTTGCACGACCCTAAGGGGGTCTTGCATGACCCTAAGGGGGTCGTGCGCGACCCTAAATGGGTCGGTCCTGAGGCTTGTTCCTTCTCTTTTTGCTTGGTTGGCTCGGGCAAAGCTTTGCCACTCCTTAAATTCATGGCTCGGACTTCACCATTGCTTGCTTGGCCTCTAGGATTCTCTTCGGGACGGCCTGGGAGTTGTCCATGAGGTCTCAGGATTTGAGATGCTAGTTGTCCAAGTTGGGAATCGATGTGTTTTCTCCATGAGTCAAATTCTCCAAATCTTTCATGAACCCCTTTCATTTGCGTAGGAAGCTCGGCTCGTACTCCATTGATTCCGGTCTGAATCTCGGCTCGGATGCCATTGATTCCGGTCTTGACATCAGTTCGGATTCCTTCTTGCAGCCCTTGCACCCATGATGGTGGCTCTTGATAACCCGGTGGATGGTAGGGAGGGGGGCGTTGCTCTTGTTGGGGTTGCTTATATTGGTCATAATCGGAATTTCCCCAAGATGGTTGACCATTTCTTTTCCTTGCATTATTGTTTTGGTTCCTATAGGAACCTCTCATGTAGTTTGCCTCCTCATAAGCCTCAACGGCTTGTACTTGCTGCAAGTTAGTGCAATTGGAAGTAGTATGGGAAGAAGACCCGCATTCTTGGCAAGATTGAGAAGATTTAAAGTAACTTACTTGCTTTTTCAAACGATTGATCTCATCTTGCATGAATTGGAATTTCACATCCCGATCAACCACCTCGGATTGTGGCTCATACAGCTTCCTCTCCGTTGGCTTAGCTTGTTGGGTTCCGTACATGGCATCATAATTGGTTAACTTGTTCAATAATGCCATGCTTCTTCTGGAGTCATGTCGATGAACCCACAATCAGTGTGAAGGTTAATGCGATCTTTGGTAGCCGCATTAATGCCTTGAAAGAAGATCTCTTGGAGAACATAAGGAGGTTGCCCATGAGTAGGGAATTGGCGCAGAAGCTCTTGGAATCGTTCCCATGTCTCCACAAGCGTCTCATTTGGAAGTTGATGGTAGGAGGTGATGCGCTTCCTAAGCTCCGTTGTTTTTGCCGGTGGAAAGAACTTGGTCATGAATAAATCATGCAAAGCCTTCCACGTTGTAATTGACCTTGGTGGCAAGCTCTCCAACCAACTCAAAGCTTTTCCTGCAAGAGACCACTTAAAAGCCTTCAAGAGAACATATTCAAGTGCGACATTGTCAGCAACAATGGTGTCGCATAAATCAATAAAGTTCTTAATATGCTCCATTGGGCATTCAGTGGGTTTCCCCTCAAATTGAGAACGCTTAATTAAGGATATAAAGTGAGATTTAATCTCAAAAGTGCGGTCGATCTCCGAGAGCACTATCGCCGATTCGGGCACCCTCAGTTCTGGGTGCATGTATTGCTTGGCATTCCTTGGGATAGCGTTCAGTTGCTCCTGGAATCGTTGCGCATTGGCGGCCTGAGTATCTCGGTCCGCTTGCAAGCGCTGCATCTGAGTGCCGAGTTCCTCCATTTGTTGAGCAAGAGTCTCAGCGTCGCCCATTGCTCGTTGTTCTCTCAGACGATTGTGGAAGGACCTCTCAGGTTCGCTGTAGTAGTCAATCTCAAGAGTTCTCCGGGAAGAACGAGATGGCATATACTGCGAACAAAAACAAAGAAAACAAAATCAAATAAAAACAAAGGGGTAAGGGCTAGTCCCAAACCCCAAATATCAACTAAACTAGGCACTATTGCTCACTCCCTGGCAACGACGTCAATTTGTTGAAGGGCTTCTTGAACAAATAAATTTATATTCAAGACCCCGCTGAGTATATCGGAGTCAGGTTCGTCCACGGGAATGAGATTAGGGCCAAAGATTAGTTGATAAACTAAGAAAAGCAAGAAAACACAAACAAAGCAAGGATTCGAGCACGACTTTGGGGGTCGAGATCGAAGCAAAATCACAAGTTTTAAATCAAATATAAAAAGGCAATCCTAGGGCTAAGGCCACCACAACAACAACCATACATGCTTTCAACAAGAATTCACAACTATCATGCAATTATGATCATAGAAAAGTCAACTGTCACAAACAATTCAAGTTATTCAATCAACTGTCTTAAATTAAACAACTTTCTATCTATCCTTCAACCTAGGAATATCAACTTTCGCAAATAATCCTATTTAGATCTAATCAAGCAATCAACTTTACACTTTCGCTTTTAGGTTAATTGCAAGATATTGCCTCAACTTTCGCAAAGGTATTAAGCACAAGATAGATAGATATGATCTTCAAGCATTCAAGTCATGAATTCAAATTTAGACATGCATGATTGTGTTGGGTTTTCACCCAACCCTAGAATTTAAGAAAACTACTCACACATGGAGAAGAAAGAAGAAGATATAATCATGAAAAACAAACCGAAAAATCAAATTAAAAACAAAGAGGTCTTACAAATTTCTCCAACTTCCTCCAAGTCTTCCTCTTAATCTCCAAATAACCTCCAAACAAAGCTAGCAAAAGATCTCCAAACTAGAAGGTCTAGCCCCCTTTTATAGAGAAAAAGGAGCCCTAATTACCCTAGGAAACAAGATAAAACTACTTCCTAAAATAAAAGATAGAATATATCCATAAAGATCTCGGAATAAGGGAGAGTCGGCGCCCCGATCGACCCACATAGGGTCGTTCTCGACCCCCCCTGGGGTCGGTCCTGAGGCTTACAATTTTGGGTGGGTCTAGCACGACCCTAATAGGGTCGTTCACGACCCCCCTGGGGGTCGGTCCTTAGAGCTTGTTCGAACAATCTTGAGTAAAACTTGCGTAGAAGATTCGTTACAACTGCGTTTGACTCGATTCTTTTTCCTATGTTCTTGTAACGAATTTCTCTATCTCTTTACAAGCTCAAACTTGATCTTCAATGACTTTACTTGAGCGCTTCATCTCCATCTTCTCTTGCAATGCTCCAAATCCTTTATTGAGCTCCAAAATGCCTATAAAAAGACACAAAAGATGCGTAGTTTCTGAATCTCAAGGAAATACGAAAACTAAGGCAAAAAGACTCAAAAGCATAAAACTTAAGCATGAAAACCAACTAAATCTAATCTATCTAGACACTAAAAACCTACCTAAAAAGCGGACATCATGTATCCAGAAGAAAGGTACGTATAGTTATATGCAGTTGTAAGATTTTGAATTTATATAATTAACTTGTATAAGAAATAATGGTCTTCAATGTATATCATGTAGGCTCTTAAAAAGGCTGAAGCCCTCAGTTGGCAACAAAGTGCACGTTAAGGGGTCAATTTGTAGTGCCTATCTCGTTAAGGAGACGTCCACATTCTGCTCGTATTATTTTAGCTCACATGTCGCTAGTAATCATATGGATATCACCCGCAACGTGAGTTGCACACTTCCAGTTGGGGTTGATCCGGGCGATTTGTCTATTTTCACAACAACTGGTCGAACCTTGGGTAGTAGATCAACTGTTCGTGTCCTCAAAAATGATGAATTCCATGTGATCCAAATACATTCTCATGAACTGCGTCGAAGTGGAACACTATATTGAGTACGTTTCTATAATCTCAACTAATTAATATTATATATATGTTGATTTGAATAAAGTAGGGGTTCAATATATATATAAGTACATATTTTACTCAATTACTATGTCGTAGGTACTATTTGACAAACTTCGTGCGACTGTCAAATCCAACAATAACCGATGCTGAAGAGCAAAATATTTTGTAAAGACACTTTCGCCTCTTGTTCTACTCCCATGTAAGGATTTCTTAAATTAATTTCAGTTTAATTTCAAATTGTTATCTTGTTGATTCCCAAATTGTATAAATATATTGATTTAAAATTGCAGGCTGACAGTCTGGAAATTACAGATCTTAACATTGCAACACTTGCTCGTAGACCCTCTAAAAAAGTGAGGACATATCATGGTTATTTTGTGAATGGTTACCGATTCCACACGAGGGCACACACATCAACCAGGGCCACTGACAGTAGTGGAGTTTGTGTTCTAGGACAAAGCTTCGGCACCGACGAGGAGGACTTCTATGGTGTGCTAGAGGAAATCATTGAGCTAAATTACATATCTCCAGCCGTAAAGTTCCCTATTGTCTTTAATTGTTTATGGTTTGACACTAGAAGTCGTGGAGGAACATGCATTCACCCTCACCTAAAGCTTGTCGATGTTCATCGACATAAAATATTGAGAACAAAAGATCGTTACATATTAGCACATCAAGCCACTCAAGTTTATTTCCTCAATTACCCAAAGATGAGGCTTGCAGATACTGAATGGATAGCGGTCTGTAAAGTGAAGTCATGTGTGTGGCCCGATGATGGTACGTGCGTAGACCCTCATGAGAGTGGTTCCAGGGGCGTTGCCATTGAAGAGGCATTTCAACATGATTCTTCCCTTCCATGAGTTATCGACGACACACAAGATAATTATCCACTTAGTCCGCTAAATGACCCAGACAGAGAGGATCATGTCGTTGAGGAACAAGCTGATACGTTTAGTGAAACGTCTGAGGGGGAGTTTGAGACTGAGACGGACATAGATGAGGAAGATATGTAATCAGGATATTATTATTGTAATTTCATTGACTTTTTTATAACATTATTATCATTTACTATTCCGATTTACTGTTTTCTATCACTATGCTCATAATACTATTAGATAATACTATTCGGATTCACTATTTCCTACTATGTTGATAATACTATTGGATAATACTATTCAGATTCACTATTTCCTATTACTATATATGCTGATAATACCATTCAATTCGGACACTATTAGCATTTTCTAGCTAGATTGATGACAAGAGGAATGCATGCACATCACAAGTCTTCCATCCTCATCTCCATTTCCAACTATAAAAGGAGACTTCATCTCCTCATTTCAAACATCACAAGTCTTCCATCCTGCTCATCTCCAACTCCAAAATAAAACCCTCACCTAAAGCTTCGATTCCATCTTCAATTCATCCGATCAATGGCTCATCAAAGGAGAGCAAGTTCCAGGCGCACGACTGCCTTTGCTCTAGAACCAATCCATTTCTCAATCGTACATGTGCGTGGGCATAGGGAGATCAACAGAATGGAATAGATCACCATACCATATCGCCCATTAAGAGTTGCGATCGCTGATTGGAGGTCATCTGGCGAGGGAGCACCGCCGGGATTGTGCCATTTTTTCTTGAACTGCAAAGACATCATAGACCGCATAGAGGCCAGCGAAACTGTTGTGCAGCTTCGTGTGCTCGAAGGAGATGACATTAGGATTGTTGCTTCTTAAAAACAAATGATTTTTCTCATCTAATTTGTAATTCAGTAAGTTGTTTGTTGATGTTTTTGCTTTAGAAGAAGCAAATGTTATTCGTACGTAAGTTGAAATGAAATGTTTGTAACTTGGTTGTGTGGAAGCAATGAACTTGTTCGTTTTGTCCCATTTGAGTCCTCGAACTAAATATGGGTGGTAGAAAGTGTTTGTTTACATATAATGTGCGTCCAAAATAGCGACCATATGGTCGCTATATCTAATCCAACGACCATATGGTCGCTCGTAATGGCGACCACTTGGTCGCAAATGGATGACATGTCGTGCAAATTTAGTGCACGATCGTGCGCTTTGCTCTCAGAGAAAGGCTAGGGTTGGGTGTTCTTTTATTGATTTTAGCGACCATATGGTCGCTAACCATAAAAATATTAGCTCGAAAATGCACTTTTTAGTGCCCAATTCAATTTTATTTAGAATTAGCGACCATATGGTCGCTAAAACGAAACTTATGGCGCGAGTTCTGAAATAATTGGGGGGAAATCTGAAATTCTGGTGCTTGATCCAAATTTCAGGGTTAGCGACCATATGGTCGCCAATGTGCTGGCATGGCCTACTTCCGCTTCTCATTCGACATTAGCGACCATATGGTCGCTAATTACCTACCATATGTCGTTAATGTCGAATAAGAAGGGAAAGCAGACTTTCTACTTCATTCTCGCAAACTCCGCCATCTCTCCTCCTCAAGAATCTCTCTCTCAAACTCGCGCCGCCCCTCCTCCTCCGTCTCCCGCCTCTCCCGCCGTCCCTCCTCCTCTTCCTCCCGCCTCTCGCACCGCCCCTCCTCCTCCGCCTCCCGCCTCTAGACCAGCTCCTCCTCCTCCTTACGAGGCCTGTGCTGCTCCTCCTCCTCTGCCTTCGTGGAGTCGTCTCCCTCGCGCCAAGGCCCATCACACCGCCGTCTTTCCTCGCTGGGAAATTAGGAGCGGCGACCGCTGCTTGCAAGCAACAATCGCCGCCTTCAAAGCGGCGCCCGCTGCCAAGCATCCGCCAGCAACCTCGCCGCATCCTTTCACAAGTATTTTTTCCACTTTCGGTTCATTGAATATTTCCATTAAATTTAGGGTTTAAGATTTGGATTGAATTTGTAGTTTAGGATTTGGATTGGATAGAGTTTGATGAATTTGGAAAAAAAATTGATTGAATTTGGATAGAGTTTGAATGAATTTGGATAGAGTTGTTGAATAAATTGATTGTCGATTTGGAAAAAATTGATTGAGAAATTGCCTAAATGTGGATTTGATTGAGAAATTGATGTTGCTTGGGTTGTTGTTGTTGTTGATTTGATTGTTGTTGTTGTTGTTGTTGTTATTGTTGTTGTTATGATTGAGAAATGTTGGGAAAAATAATTTAGAAATTTGGTTTGAATTGGACTAAATTGTTGTTTTTGATGATGTGCTTGTTGTTGTTGTTGCTTGTTGTTGTTGTTGTTGTTGTTGTCGTTGTCATGATTGAGAAATTTGGAAAAAATGATTGAGAAATTTGTAATGAATTGGAGAAATTTGAATTGAAGTGAAAGTTGTTTGTTTGTTGTTCAATAAATATAATTGTTGTTGTTGATTTGGTTGATCTTATTGTGATTGTTGTTTTTTAGTTGTGTTATTATGGCCGGATCATGTCGACATGCACGAGCTCCTCGTCCGGACGAGTCGAGCTTGTCCGAGATACCGAACGAGGAGAACACGTTCGAGGCGATCCACACGGACACAACACGCTTGTCTGAGGACGACGGGGCCCGTCATCCTAGTATAGAGGATGCGGGCACCCAAGCGAAGGATTCCCGGGCCACTACGCCCGCGTCCGCGTTGGGATCGAGTCGAGGGCTTGATCCCAATCGTGTTTGGGATCTTTACATTGTCGGCGGGTGGTACGTACAATTTCTTCTAAGACAATGCTTGTATTGAATTCTTTTCTTACCTTTAAATATGTTATAACACGTTTTTCAAAATCTCGCAGCTTGCATCCGTCGAACATGATGTCGCGATGGTCGACACAGATCATACAAGGCCAACCCGACGATAAGGCGTCGGAGTTCGACTTTGCCTCCGCCAGATCGAAAACTCGTTGGTTTGAGTCTTGAAGGGTAAATTTTATTTAATTTGCATTTCTTTTTAAAAATTCCGCATTAATTAATTACTATTTTTAAATCATTATTTTATCGGATTTAATTAGACGCACTTCCGATGGGATCCCGCCGAGCCGGGTAGGGACGTCGAGTTCGTCCGGTTGCTGTGGGAGAAGAGAGCCAAGAAGAGATACGACGACTTGATCGGGAAGCACCGTCGGGCCAGGACGAAGCCAAATTTCATCGAGTCTGCCACTTGGGAGAACTGGAAGACGACGCATTGGTCCCACCTCGACAGTAGCGGTTCGAGGAGAAAATCCGGAATGTCAATACGGTGAACCACAATAGCGGTTTGAGGTCCCACCTCGACACCATACGTCGAATGGTACGTATTTTATCTTAATTTGATTAAAGTTTAATTAAGTTAATTATTCTTAATAGTTCGTAACACGCTTAATGAATTTCGTAGGAAGAACAAAGGCGTCGCCGCATCACACCTCTCGAGCTTCTCATCGAGACGCACACGCAGGAAGCCGATCGGCGTTTTATAGGCAAGCGGTCTGCCTTCATCGCTGTAAGTTTTAATTATTTTACGTCTTATTTAATCTCGTATATTATTATTTTTATTTTTATTATTTACGTATTTTTTTAGGCACCCGGAGGTCCTCGGAATCGGGCACCGGTGCCCGATTCCTTTCAAGACGAATGTGATTCCTTTCTGGAGGCCGCTGGGGGGTGGGCCTGGGAGGCGCCGTCTTCGGCCTTGGTACAACCGCCTCCGAGTTTTAGGCGAGCGATTGACGGTGCCGCTTCGTCCAGCTCCTCGGGTGGCGGCATTGACGCAGGAAAACACCGGCCTTAGGCAAACCGTGGAGGACCTACAGAGTAGGATGCGCGAGGTCGAGGAGTGGATGCATCAGATGCGACGACATGACCCGCAGGATGGTGGGTCCCGCTCGCCCGGTCCCGACGGCTTCGGGGACGCGGACGGCTCCGGTGAAGCCGGCTAGATTAGTGTAGTTCTGTTATATTATTAAATATTATAAATTTAAATTTATGTAAATTAATGAATTACTAAATATTAAATATGAATTATTTATATTAAATCGTAATTTTTTTAAACAAATAAATTGGTGACCTAGTGGTCACTAATTTCAAATATGATCGTGCACTCCTAGGCGCACAATTGTGCGCTTTAAAACCAGAGAGAGGCTACGGTCGTTCGTTTTTTTGTGCTTTTAGCGAACAGTTGGTCGCAAATGGTCGCCATGTTTTTACCCTATTAGCGACCATATGGTCGCTAATAGTGGCGACCAACTGGTCGTTGTGGTCGCAAAATGACCATGCTCACTATTTAGCGACCATATGGTCGCAAAATTCAACGACCATATGGTCGCAAAATTCAACGACCATATGGTCGCCATGGTCACTATATTCAGCGACAATATGGTCGCCAAGTGGTTAGCGACCGACGTTTTAGCTACTACGATATGGTCGCTAAATGCATTTAGGAACCATATTTTGCAATGGTCGCTAAATTTGCTTTTCTTTGTAGTGCCATTTCTTTGTGATCGTTGCTGAAGTTGTGGAGCGTGAACAGATCTCGCAAATATCGCTCAACTCTTAATGCCACAGTTGTTACCGGAATTCTCTCTCCGCAAGCCGTTGCTCTTGACGCAAGCTAAAGACGACAATATTGGACCTTGCTTACCAATTCCAATGGTCACCCAACTTTGGGCCTAATTTCGGAGGGCCCAACAATACCCCCGAAAACCCGAGAAAGTTTTCCCTCCACTTTCTCTAGGGTTTTCGAATCTGATCTTGGAACTTGTATTGCACACGGAGGAGGAATATTTCACTAGGTGCCAGGAACAATTGCATGATCTCTCTGTTTGGGGGATAGACTTAGGGCTTGATGATGCTTGCAATCACATCTTTAGTGGGATGACTCTTTAGTCCCAACTAAAGATGTACCGCGAGAGCGCTGGAAAATACGTCATTTGGAAACCCATTGACCGATGGAATTTCTTTTGTAAGCTCCGAGCCGAAGAGATCAAGGTGCAGAAATTGGAGAACCAAATTGTTGAATTAAGGAAACCAGTGGAGGTTGTAATATCCGCTAAATTCCAAATAAAATAAAAATGAATATTTATCCCAATAATTTTTTTTTCTCTAAAGTAGAGGACCTATTAATTTTTATAATTTCATAGTAAATTATAAAGAGATTATAGAAGTTTATTACAATGACAATTGAGAATTCATTAAATTTTAGGCAAGTCGGTTAAGTATTTAAATAGTTTTCTTAAAAAGAGAATTTAGTCATTTTATAATTTTCAAGAATATGATAAAGGATTATTAAAGTATAAAAGTTACTCAAATAAAATAGATTGTTATAAATTGTATTTTTATTGTGATAAATTTCGAATTTTATTAATAGAGTGCAACAAGCATAAAAATGATACAAAGCAAAATAAATAAAAAGGAGTTGAGAGCCGGTACTCGAACCCGAGCCCTCTCACTCCTCTCCTCCCAAACACACACTCCAACCAGCTATGCTATTATAAATTGACTACCCAATTTACAACTCTTTTAATTATAAACCCACATATTCCTTCTTCTTCTTCAAAGAGTCAAAACTTTGTCTGATTGAAAAGACGTTAAACCAGTGCATGCCAAAGCTTGCTCTCAATTCACAAGGTTGCTTCAAAGACCATCCAAAAATCATCATCATCCTATGTCATCATCAACTAACACAAGTTTCACCAATCTCCTTCTATCTCCTTCTCTTCCAATGGCCAATTTCATCAATGGTGGGTCAAGGAGAGATCCAAAATTGTCTATTGAAAGGCTGAAATTTCATTGTAGAATTCACACAATAATCTCTTCTCTCTTTCTAGCACCATTGCTCTCTTACAATCACAAAAAAAAATCAGCCTAAAAACCCCTTTTAAATTGCTGAATTTTTCCTTCAAAACACCATTAAACCCTAGCCTTTCACCACCGAGCCACCATCGGACCACCACCGAGCCACCACTGGACCTGCGAGCACCGCCCGGACCCTCGCCGGACCACCCAGTGTTGTAAAGTCTGAGGTCACTGGCGGTAATACCCAGTGTTGTAAAATAGGGGTGTTACAATTGTGGTATCAGAGCTAAACGTTTTTTAAAACCGAAAAGTTTTAAAACCAAGAATTTTCGAAAACCGAGAACTTTTAACACCTTAACTTTTACTTCCGCTATTTAGGACTTCCAATTTTAGAAAATTTTCTTCTTTACTCTTTTAAAGAAAACCTAGGAATAGTACCCTTCCAACTTCAAATTCTTAGTCAAGAAAATATTTCCCGAAAATATTAGAAACCTTAAATAGTAAATACTTAATTCTAGAACTAACTAACTTTTTCTCAAAATCTTTTCTATCTTTTGAAAAACTTAAGTGGTATGAACTTTTCAACTTATCAAGAATGTAAGCGTTCCTTTAGGAAACCTATAACTAGAACCTTATACTTTCACCGTAGGAAACTTGTTAGTAATTCCAAAACTTACTTCATAAACTCACATGTTCTAAAGAGAAAAAGCTTAAGACCTTTAATAGGACCAAGAAAATGAAAAGTATTAAATAAAACTTTGTTTTAGTAATTTTCAAAACCTCAACTTCCTTCAACATGTCTTCGCCTTATAGAATCAAGGATATTCTATATAAACGCCTTGTTCTCCTCTACAGAAATGGTTCTCACTAGAAGCCAAACCCGAATCGGGGAAAAAGCCAAAAAGGCCGCTCAAGAGCTTGACGAGGCTTTCGCTCAATGGCCGTTTTTGCCAAATGGATACCCCGAGCTAACTCCACAAGAAGAGATGCATGAAAATGCACCCGAGGCGAATCTCGAGGAAGAGAACCTTGAAGAAGCATTCCTCGAGGGAGGAGTTAATAATTCACTTCCCGGCCAAGTAAGTCCGGTAATCACTGAGCAAGAATTCTCGGGATATCATCCATGGGGACGCATGACGGAGACTCCACGTCACCAAATCACGAGTCAAGTTCCAATGACCTATCAAGCGGGTGGATGGGCTAACTGGACTCAGGGAGAGTCATCCCATCACCAAGCAAATGGTCAAGGAAGAAAACCATATCCAATCAGAGGCCCAGACCCAACAAGGGTTCGTCAACCAAAGTACGACTACCTCATCCAACGCAAGGAAGTGTGGTTGGATGAATTGAGGTCATACCAAAACGAGGACGCCCAACTCCATGCTCGTCTTGAAATCAACCGTGGCTATATAGCTGCAACCCGTCGGTACATCGAGCAAGCCCAATTACTGATGAACCACGAAGGAAGCGCCCTCGATGAAAGTTTGTTCGATGAAGGATTCTTGGACAATTTTGGTTTCCTAAGCACACCCTAGGGCTAAAAATTCGGTTGTTTATCATTAAGAAGTGTGAAACTCTAAGTAGTTCACTTAACTCGACTATTCATTTTGTCCTTGAATAGTCAGGTCGATAGTAGCTTTGATTTCATCCCTAGGCTTTGTCTTAATTGTATCTTCTCGTTGTAAAGGAGGGATCTAGTCCGCTCCTCTCGACTTTCGTTTTGTCCTTTAAAGGTCGAGTCGACATTATTTCTTTTCCGTCCCTAGTATAATGGCTTATTATATAGAGCCTTTTGTAATCCGTTTCCATAAAAGTTCTAATAAAAACTTCCTCTCTTCTCTAAACTTGCGCATCATTTCTTGCTTATGCTTGGGAGTTAACAAAAACAACTATATCCTTATTCAAATATAGAATTACGGATATTCTATATGAATGTCGATTTTACCCATTTAAAGAAAACGGTTGTAATAAAAACTAAGTTCATGCACATCGGGAATGAGAAGAAGTCACGCCAACTAAAGGGAATACTTACGTTTCCATAGAGTCAAACTTACTGAGCCAATGACTCACGGGAAGATAGAAATTTCCAAAGAGGACACCAAGGAAGGCTTAGTCGACTAAAGATCTAACATGTCTCTACGTAACCCGATCTCGAAATAGATTATCGAGAGTTATGTGAAGGACAAACAATGATCTAGCAATAAAGGAGTGGTAGAGAGTTCCGACCAATGAAAGATATATTAACCCGACGTACCGACAAGCAGTTAGGAATGGCTCAACTAACATATGGAAGCTTGGCGTGATATTTGATGTTTGTCAACCAATTAAGCCAACCATAATGCGAAAGCCACGTCATGGAATTTTCTCTGCCTCAATTTTGATAAAGTCAACACGGTGACAAAGGAAGTTAGAAAAGAAGTTGCTAGGGCCAAGATATTTTGGACATGGATCCCTATGACATCATTCTCAGAAGAGATTGGTTGTCTCGTCATGGAGCGATGAACTGTAACCATTAACTGAGGAGGGAATCACATATGTAAGTTCAAAGGAAAACGAGAAAAAGAAAATGGAAGGGGGATCAACGATAAGAAGGTCGGGAAGCTACACCGACAAGGCTGTGTGGGGTCTCTTTGTCACCTCGAGCCAACAGAGAAAAAGTTCGTGGATATTCAAGAGATTCCGACAACCAGAGAATTTCTCGACGTCTTCCCAGAAGAACTCCCGGGATTATCTTCCTGACGAGAAGTCAAGTTTTCAATAAGCCACGAGTCAGGAACTGCGCCAATCTCCAAGGCACCCTACAGGATGGCCCCGCTAGAGATGAAAGAACTCAAGAGTCAGCTCGCAGAGCTGCTTGAGAGGGGTTTCGTCTGACTGAGGGTTTCGCCTTGGGGATCACCGATGCTCGTTTTAAAGAAGAAGAATGAGACTTGCCGTTTATGCATCGACTATAGAGAGTTGAATAAAGTCGCCGTCAAGAACAAATATCCTCTTCCAAGGATAAACGACCCTTAGATCAACTTCAGGGTGCAAAAGCCTTCCCAAAGATTGACCTAAGATCAGGGTATCATCAACTTCGGGTCCGCGAGGAGGACATATCGAAGAGTGCTTTCCGCACCCGCTATGGCCACTACGAGTTTGTAGTGATGTCATTTGGATTGACCAATGCACCTGTGGTGTACATGGACCTGATGCACCGATTCTTCCATGAAAACCTCGACAAGTTTGTCATCGTCTTCATCGACGACATTCTAATCTACTCTGGAAATCAAACTGAACATAAGGAACACCTCCAAACTGTGTTACAGATTTTAAGGCACAATCATCTTTAGGCCAAGTTGTCCAAGTGTGACTTATGGCTTAAAGAAGTGACTTTCTTAGGTCACGTCATCAACCAAGACGGAGTTATGATAGACCCAAAGAAAATTGAAGCAGTCTCAGAATGGAAGCAACCAAAGAATGTAAAAGAAATTCGCAGCTTCCTAGGACTTGCATGGTGCTACCGATGGTTCGTCGATGGGTTCTCCAGGATTGCCCTACCCAGGCAAAGCTAACGTCGTAGCTGACACTCTCAGTCGTAAGACACACCAAGAGGGCTTAATCCCAGTGCTAACAGTTCAGCCAAAACTCCAACAAGAACTGATAAGAGAAGGCCTCGAGGTCTGGTTTGGAAGACAACAAGGTTGTCCAAACACCTTGGAAATCCATTCCGACCTGTTAGCCGAAATCAGAGAGAAGCAAATAGATGACATCATGCTAATCAGGATCAGTGGTGAGGTGCAAGAAGACATGCACCTAGGTTCGTCATTCAAGATGACGGTTTTCTTTTTGGTTCCAAAATCGGATTTGTGTGCCAACAGTGGACGAGCTTCGAAAGATCATCCTGAAAGAAGCCCACGCATCTGCCTATTTTATACACCTAGGGGCAAGTAAGAAGTACAAAGATGTACGAAGAAACTTCTGGTGGCCAAACATGAAACAAGATGTCGCAGAGTTATATCCAATTGTTTAGTTTATCAGAAAGTAAAAATCGAGCACAGAAGACCTGGAGGAAAATTGCAATCCCTTCCCGTACCAGAATGGAAATGGGAGGATATCGCAATGGACTTTGTGATCGACCTACCCAAGACTCAGGAGAAAAAGGATTTCATCAAGGAAATAGTCCACCTCCATGGAACCCCGAAGATAATTATCTTTGATCCAGATGGTCGTTTCATGGCCTCCTTTTGGAAAGAATTACATAGGGATATAGGCACAGAATTGAAGTTTAGCACAGCTTCCCATCCTCAAACCGATGGTCAATTGGAAAGGACCATCCAAACCCTTGGAGATATGCTTCGAGCCTGTGCGCTAGACCGCACAACGAGTTGAGATGACAGCCTGAGTCATATAGAATTCACCTGCAACCACAAACTGGCATTCCACCATCAAGATGGCTCCCTCCGAGGCCTTGTACGGCCAGAAATGGTGTTCTCCGATCTGATGGGACGACAACGCCGACAAGATGCTTCTCGGACCGAAACTAGTGGAAAGAACTGCATCAAAGGTTGCTCTCATTCGTCAAAGAATGTTGACTGCTCAGAGTCGACAAAAAAAATCATATGCAGACCTGAAGAGACGAGACATCAAGTTCATACTAGGAGACAAGGCTTTGTCAAAGTATCGCCCTCGAAAGGCGTGTTCCGCTACAAAAAGCGAGGCAAACTTAACCCTCGATATTCAGGACCCTTTTAAATCCTAGAAAGAATCGGCAACTTAGCTTATCGAGTTGCCCTACCACCGTCAACTCACCCCATTCATAACATGTTCCACGTGTCACCTCTAGGAAGTTTGTGCCGACGAATCCCTCGTAATCAATTCCGACGACGTCGAAATCCAATCGGATGGCAATGAAGGTACAACTTGGGAAAACCTGGGAAACTAAGCAGGATATGCAGAGACGTTTTCCCCAGTTAATGTCTTCTTAAGTACCATTAGTCTTATCTTTTTAAGGGGGTACTAGACCTCGTAGTATCCTCATAGTGTGAGTTTAGTAGCAATCTTTACTATCCGCGTTTAATCTTCGTAATCATATTAGTGTAGCCCTTAAGGCACTTTTGTATCGCAACAATGGATGCTATTGTTGAACCATTCCGGTGACACTCTTCCTCGTAAGAGTGTCTCATTGTGGAAATTTATATTATGATTTTGGTTATCATATTATATCCTTGCGTATCAAACCAAAGACCGCGTTCCATCACGAACGTAATAGAGGAGAAAGTTCGAGCTAAACCCTGATTTAACTTTACGACATATTCATTGCATGACCAAGATCGCCTAAATATTTACTTTTATGCCAAAATGAAATAGGAAACTATAAAATCAAATATTCGGTATAGATTCATGGTAGTAAATAAGGATGAACTTTTACCTCCCACCCTGGCCACGTGGTTGAGGTTGAATTTCAGGTCTTATTCCTATGAAGATATACACTTGAGGCGATTGTATTGGATATAGTTCCCCGATACTGATCACGTTGGTGGAACTAACCACGCAGTCTCTCGAGTTTGACCTTGCTTAGGAAAAACTACATTTTTGTTATATTGTAAAACAGAATATAAAGGGACGCTCGAACCATTCCTCGATAGTATAATATATATTCGAATACGACATCGTAACGATGGATACTCCCTCTTGGAAAATAACCATTCCCTATCCCAATAGTAACTTCGTTAGGAAACATAAATCGAAATTCTTCTTCTAAGGCATGGCCCTTACATATTCGAAACTTCGATTCCATATCGACAGTTGTCAAACATCCATCTTAAAAGGATTCTTCCGCAACGACTCTATTCTAGAAGTATAGAATGGATTACTCGTTTACACTCGTTCCTGGAAGCACAAAAACACTCGTTCCAATTAGGATGCTTATTCTATAAGCAGTCCAAATTTTATGTGGGGAAGGTCAAACCAAAACTTCTGTAGGGATACCCAAGCTTTTGAATAAAACCACTGGACCCCGCCTACTTCGTTGACAAGTCTAAATTAGGATTTTTACAAGGAATAAAGATCATTTTCATGGGACTCATTAAACCACACAAGTTTAAATGTGGGAATCTTTCCAAGGAATACTAAGGTAACGATTCCTTAAGTAAAAGGTTCAATAATTCTTCTCCTTGTACATTCATCTTAACTAAAGAACGAAATGTTCTTTAAGGGGGTACTAGACCCTCTTTCGTTTCTTCACAATTGTAAGTGTTAGTAGGTTCCCGTGTTAACCTTGTACCGCCCTAAGCTTTTCCTAGTTTCGGGGACGAAACTAATTTTAAGGGGGTACTATTATAATATCCGCTAAATTCCAAATAAACTAAAAATGAATATTTATCCCAATAATTTTTTTTTTCTCTAAAGTAGAGGACCTATTAATTTTTATAATTTCATAGTAAATTATAAAGAGATTATAGAAGTTTATTACAATGACAATTGAGAATTCATTAAATTTTAGGCAAGTCGGATAAGTATTTAAATAGTTTTCTTAAAAAGAGAATTTAGTCTTTTTATAATTTTCAAGAATATGATAAAGGATTATTAAAGTATAAAAGTTACTCAAATAAAATAGATTGTTATAAATTTCATTTTTATTGTGATAAATTTCGAATTTTATTAATAGAGTGCAACAAGCATAAAAATGATACAAAGCAAAATAAATAAAAAGGAGTTGAGAGCCGGTACTCGAACCCGAGACCTCTCACTCCTCTCATCCCAAATACACACTCCAACCAGCTATGCTATTATAAATTGACTACCCAATTTACAACTCTTTTAATTATAAACCCACATATTCCTTCTTCTTCTTCAAAGAGTCAAAACTTTGTCTGATTGAAAAGACATTAAACCAGTGCATGCCAAAGCTTGCTCACAATTCACAAGGTTGCTTCAAAGACCATCCAAAAATCATCATCATCCTATGTCATCATCAACTAACACAAGTTTCACCAATCTCCTTCTCTCCTTCTATCTCCTTCTCTTCCAATGGCCAATTTCATCAATGGTGGGTCAAGGAGAGATCCAAAATTGTCTATTGAAAGGCTGAAATTTCATTGTAGAATTCACACAATAATCTCTTCTCTCTTTCTAGCACCATTGCTCTCTTACAATCACAAAAAAAAATCAGCCTAAAAACCCCTTTTAAATTGCTGAATTTTTCCTTCAAAACACCATTAAACCCTAGCCTTTCACCACCGAGCCACCATCGGACCACCACCGAGCCACCACTGGACCTGCGAGCACCGCCCGGACCCTCGCCGGACCACCGCCGGCCTGCTGGCTGCCCACCTGGTGCGCCACCCCTGCGTTCCCCTGGCTCCGGCGTCTCTCTGTAACACAGGCGTCAAAATTCTTTTACAGAAGGTTTAAAAATCCTTTTAATTTTTGTTAAATCATTTATTAAATTAATTAGTAAAATATTGTTAAGATCCTATATTTTAGTTAAGAGATAAAATTTGTTAGAATGAATAAAATCATAATTTATTTAATTGCTTTTATAATTTTTATACATAAAAGGAGTTAAATAGCTTACATGATTATTCTAGCTAAAATAAATCTTTTAGACAAGGAAAATTTCGTAAAAAAATTTATGAGAGTAAATTGATGGAAATTTATTCTTGTCAAAATATAACATAAATAATATTACATTATTTAGAAATTTATTTTAATATATAAAGAAACAAGAGCAAATTGATGGAAAAATATTATCTTAAGACCGTTTTATTGAAGAAGAGAGTTTGCATGTCATTTAAAGTTAATAATAGATTTTATAATAATAACCTAAGTTAAATAAACATATAAGATCTTGTTAGTTAGACAAGACAAACTCAAATTATTATTTTCTATATACATGGATAAAATTGTTATCATAGATGTTATTTTTTTTAATATATAAAATAGATCTTATGACATGAGTTTTCTTAAATAAAATAATGGACTTTTCATCATTATTTATATATATGGATAATAAGATATTTATATATTAAATATACTAGATTTGAAGATATTAATGCGAAGACCTAAGTTGTTAGAAAAGATATGCTAAGAATATTATTAATACTTATATATATATATATATATAAATTAATGAATTGCATACTCATAGTTTATAAAATAATGTTTTAGATATGAAGAACCTTTTTACTTCAATAAGAAATTATTGTTATCTTTCATAAATATAAAAATGATGATATAGTTATTATTTAATATAAAATTGGGAAATTTCCATATAAGTAAAGTGTTATACTAAGATAAAGTAATTATCTTTGAATATTAGTAAATTATATCTTGTGTCATGAATTTGATATAAATAACATAAGTCTTTATTGTCAATATTATATACATATATTAATGAGTTTATGATAAGAAAACTAGTTAAAGATATTATGATATAAAAGATACTTGTTGTTGGAAAAAGATATATTAAAGAAGATATTCTATAATAATAAGAAAATATTATTAAAACAATACTAGATGGGTAATAATATTAATAAAGTATTTTAGTGCATTTATCTAGTCTTATAAACTAATAACCTAAGAGAGTTGGGAAAATTATTTAAATAGATAACAATATTATATTTATATCTCATCCATGGAAAGTTACTATAGTAAGTAAATTAGAAATTCTTACTTAAGGAAAGTACTAGAAAAGGCCATAGTATAATATAAATATCTTCACCAAATATTGCATGTCCTTTTATGAAGAGTATAATAAGGAAGATAACATAATGAGAATATATTATAAAGATTTAAAAGGATCTTATATGATAAGGTGAATATTAAAATAATAATAATAAGAGAAATAAAGGATATTCAACTACAAGGATACTTTAGACTTTTCACACCCTAAGATTAGTTTTATAAAAATAATATGTCATATAGTTATGAAAACATATCTTAATGATTTTATAAAGATATTCCTTGCTCATTTATATTAATAAAATAACGAGTTAAGATTATAAAGGAATATTTTAATAATTTAAGTAAGCTATTACTTGGGTTTTCAAGAAGGATAATAAATAATACAAAACTAAGGATTTTTAAGGAATAAAAGGATATTACAATATTTTTCTTAAAATAATAATAAGGAATATTATTATTTTATTCTCATCCAACTAAATTATTAATTTAATAATTTAGAAAATTAATCTCTTAAGAAGAATAAAGGAGATTTGTCTTAACTTTAGAAGAATTCAGAAATTCTTAATAAACTTATCGGAATATCTTGTGTCTTAGGTCGACTTTTCGTTCCGTGACAAGACATCGTTTCCGTTCGTTTGCTAATACAAACTCGTACAAACTAAGGCAAGTGGAATTTCCCCTTGTGCCCTTTTATATCCGTCTATATGATATCTCTCGATGTTGGGAACTTCTTGTATGCTTAATAAAAATGAACCTAGGAAATATCGATTGCTAGAAATAACGACCCTTGTTAGCATAGTAAATATTATATTCCTTGCTAGGATTATATTTGCTAGTGTGTGTACTCTTGATTGATTACAATCTCGTTCAGAGATTTGAGTTGAATAAACTAGAAAGGGGTGCGAGTTAGTCGACACCTCTATATAATCTTACTAAGTCGTAAGTCCATGCGACTTTCGGGATCATGATCTCCATCCGCTCCGATTGCAAGGAGGGATTGAGCGCACTCTAGCTAAGTGCAGGAGAATTGAAGTTCTCCTTCGGGTGGCTCGGTTTATCCGTGTCCCACCACTCTCTTTTAAAAGTCATCAACAAGATTGAATATCTTTCGTCACTATTTAAGATAAGTGTGAATGCACATTTAAGATACCAAAACCGGACTGGTCTCAAATGATCGTTTCGGCGCTCGGTCCGCTCAAAAGCGCGAGAGGTTTTCACTTGTATGAATAAATAAATGTTCCCAACATCCTATTGAAATCCTAGAGAAGTCTACAATCTAGTAGTTCTTCTATCGCTTTTCGAGTTATCTTTGCCTAAGATATACTCTTCTTCGAACCATTAAAGCTCCACATAAACAAAGCCTTATCATATAGACTCATCGTAAACACAACCTGATTATCTCTTTCGATAATAATTAGAAGTTACCGAAATTACCCTCGGGAAGTTCCATTCCCGCTTTCTTAGTCTCTTAGACTAATTCTTCTTTTCCGCATGTTTGCCTGGCATTCTATCGCCCCTCGCGAATTATGTCAGAATCTAGGAATCCCCATAAGGCGTGAAGTGAAGTAAAGACGAAGGAAGAACAAGGATTTTCAAGATGTACTTCGTTCATCATTTTGTTTTAGTTTCAATGTGTTTCAAGGACAAGTTAGTTTCGCATTTAAATTTCCGAACAATCTTTTTATTTGAAAACAATGTAAGGTATTTGTAAGAATCGAGTCTCCTTCGGGAGCACCTTTTTCTCATATGTAATATGTTTTTATTCCACATTTAATTGTTCTATATCATTCTAAAAGCCTTGGGTGACATCAGACGGTAAAGCCTGAGGTCACTGGCGGTAATACCCAGTGTTGTAAAATAGGGGTGTTACAGAGGTGTTGTCAATAAAGACGAACGACACCTCTTTGGAGGAGGACCGCGACCGCGACTTCGTAACCGCGACCGCGGTTTGCATGGATGCCAGCCCACCTCCTGCTGCTGTTGAAAATTGCAATTTTGAGCCTCATATTTTGTCTATGGAGGAACTCAGATACCCTTCGTGGGATGAAGATGTGGATGATTATAGTCATGTCATGACTGAGGAGGAATATTTCCTTAAACTTGACAGCTCCTAGAGTGATGACGACGAGCCTGATGACTCGAAGAGGGAGCTAGGTGATGATATGGAGATTTCCCTTCCACCTGAGGAGATGTCTATGGCTTCGTTCGGACATAAGCGTCTTCTAGCGGGAGGGGGAGCGGGACGCAGCAGTGTTCGGCTGTAGAGGGCATAAGTAGCGGTAGCGGGGAAAGCTAGCAGGAGGACGCTAGTTTTCGCCCCCTCCTCCCCCTCCCCCCAACTCCTTCGACGCTAGATTTCCCCCCTTTCAATACCCTCGATACCCCTTCAATATCCCCAAAAAAGCCAATCCCAAAAACCTAGCTCGAGCTATCTTCTCCAGCGGCGATTTGGCGACAACTCGTAGAGGCGATATTCGGCGACAGCTCGTAGAGGCGACTTCTCCATCGGCTATTTAGCGCTCGAGCTATCCCAAAGATCGGCAGGAGGTAATTGCTCGATTCCGAAACTAATCCTATGTTTCTTGAGATTTGTTAGGGCTTTGACTTTGTGTATAATCCTATGTTTCGTGAGCTTTCGTGAGCTGTGTATAATCGATTGATGCTTTTTTGATCCCATCTTCTTTCAATGATTTTAGGTATTAGTTTCATGGATATATAGGCTTCAATTCTGTGTTTTATGGCAGCTTAATTAGAATTTGATTGGGATGCTCATAGTTTAACACTAAAGTCACTAACTACCAACAAAGAAGGCTTCAACTTCAAATAGTTGCAGCTTCAAACAGTCTATTTGCAGTATTACGAATCAATGGCAATTGTCAAGGCATCCGAATTCATTAATATTAGCTTTGGTGATCCCATCTTCTTTCAATGATTCTAGCTATTAGTTCCATGAATTTGTTTATAATCGATTGATGCTTTTTGGAGCTTTGATTTTTGGAGCTTTGATGATTTTTGGAGCTTTGATGCTTTTTGGAGCTTTGATTCATGAATTGTCAAGGCATCCAAAACTTAGAAGCATGTTGATGTTGATTTCCAACTTGGTCTTTTGGTTGTTTGGTTTAGGGTAATAGATGAAAGCATTTGTGACTTTACACAATCTACAATGGATAGACTGGTCTGCAAGACTGCAACTATATCATTCAAAACCTGGTGTGGCTCGTTGGATGAGATTTTCAGGCTATTTTGTTCACTTGAGTAAACTATATATACTTATTTTCAATGTTAAATTATGGATTCTTAAGATGTTGAAGGAGCTCTTTTAGATAATTTGGGTTTTACGAGTAATGAAACAAAATAGACAACATTGAATATATCAGACAGTTCTATGCATGTAAATTTTTTTTTATTAGTGTCATCACTTCTTCTGTATTATTGTTGCTTCACTTGGTTGACATTCTTGTATTTGCACATATTTTCTTGCCTGACTTCCTCACTGTATATAGCTACTTCATATTTTCTATTGCTTTCTGTTTCATATCACTCATTTAGCAATGGTTACAACAACATTTTGATAAATCCTGGATTGCATAGGGATTGTGCACAACCATGGTGTACCAGGATTCATGGAGTGAAGAAGGTGATAGCGTGGTGTTCTTTGATGACCAATTCTATAATGAAGAGGTAACTTCATCATGTATAGTCGTCAACCACATATTGAGCAGATATTTCTTGTTGAAATCTGTGTTGTTAATCAATTGATGTTCAAGTGCAATTCTGATGTTTTTGTTGTATGCAGTTCAATTTTGATGAGGAGGAGGAACAACTACTGCAGCGGGATATAAGCGAGCAACCATGCTGCAAAGGTCTATAAGAACTCGCACAACGTCATAAGGAGCGAGCTGATGCCGTTGAGAGGTACGTTGCGTTGTTGGAAAGGAGCCTCCAAGCACAGGTTCCCAAGACTGATGAGCAGGTTGAACTCATTGAAGAGTTGTCAGCCTGTACATTTGAATGTGCCTTGGAGCGTGATAAGGAAATCAAAGTTGTTAACCGTTGGAAAATGTGCAGCATTGCCCTCACGTTCATGTGCTTGGTGTTTCTCATTTATCCATAAAATCCCTTTCCATTAGTTGTATGTATCATGTTAAGTTTCTTTGGATTTTAGGTGTAATTGAGTAATTGTTGTTTAGGGTTGAAGACTCGGTGTTTGTGAAGTTTTTATGCTTTTGGAAGTTGTAATGAATATTGCAATGCATGGTTTGATGTGGATTGTTAGGATTTCCTCAACTGTTGTGGTTGGCCTGTTCCAAGAAATAGGGTTGTTGTGTTGATGATGAAGCTAATAAAAAAAACCAGTATAGATGATCTGCATGTAATGTGACTAGAGAAAAACTATGTGACAAGGAAAC
The DNA here is from genome assembly GCA_964016875.1 of Fallopia convolvulus. NCBI lineage: Eukaryota > Viridiplantae > Streptophyta > Magnoliopsida > Caryophyllales > Polygonaceae > Fallopia > Fallopia convolvulus. Next base: position 15,952,554 of record OZ024720.1, read on the forward strand.
AAGAAACAGAAACCAAATGCTCACGGGAATACAATTGGTTTCCCAATTTTTACACTAGAAAACATAAGCAGGAAAAAGCTAATTTCTTGTTATATTACCATAGTTGACATAATGTAGCTCAATCTTTTTCATCATGAACATAACCTCAATGTAAGATACATAATCTCCACTTATTATTTTACCATAGTTGACATAATGTAGCTCAATCTTTTTTATATAATTCGTAATTCTAACATTATTGTAGATTCATAATAAAGACATTCATATGGTAACATATGATGTGATTCCATCTATCAAGTCATGGCCCCACAGTACCGTGCATATTGGAGCGCCGTTGCACACGCTGATTTCCGACCTTGGCGCGCCTTGGCCTTTGATGAATGGTACCACTTCTTCGGGCACTTTTAAAGGGACTATGCTCCATGATTTGAGTGAAGATCTCAGCCCTAAAGACAAGTTCAATTTGCACGACAAAGGAGGGTCTTTACTTGGACAAATATCCAAGGCCGGTGTCCGAGGCGCTAAGAAGCCAAGTCAAGGTACCACGCCCTATCTTTGGCGCATCACTCGAGCACATGCTAGGGAAATGCTTGACAAGATCAAGAAGGAGCTCATGGCTCATAAGTTGGACTTTGGTTAGCAAAGGTGAAAGTTGGAGTCTTATGATACATCATGGTTCGATAAGTGACAACTTAACGGTTAAGGACGATTAATGTGCTCTCGGTTTTTATGGGTTGTTTTTGTAATTTTCTTTAAATGAGGGGGCTGATTTTGTGAGGCTTGTTATCTAGGTTATATGATCGTCCATCCCCCTCCTCCCTGGGAGAGACTTGGATGAAATTTGCTTCTCTTTTCCTTGCATTTTCAATTCGAAGTTCTTGTTTTGTTTCGTTCAATTCTCGTTGTTCAATTGTTGGTGAGTCATATCCGACAATTTCGAGCGTCCTAGTTTGTTTGAGAGCTTGGTGAGTCATATCCAAGTTATCAAGCATCCATATCCCCTTGTTCTCTCCATTTCGAACCATCATCCATCTCGGAGGTTTCTGCACCATATCAGTAAATTCGACATAACTTTCAATCCGCTCATCATCTCGGTCTCATATTTTGAGGACTTCAACTAGACTCATAGATCTAACCTGTTGAATTAGAATCACTCAATTTCGAGTTCGTACGAGGAAGATACAGCCAGTTGAAGACGGGTCAGTTGCGTGGTGTTTGTTGTCGGAATTCCTTGGATTCTCGTGGCGATCTCTTTGCACCATCATTCCCTCCATCGATCCGGCCATCAAGTGGTATCAGAGCCACGCGAAGGTATCGCCATCTAAACCTTGTTCCGACCTTGAATTTCCACTTGTTGCAAGGTTTTAGGTTCGAACTCTTTATTGGTTGCGTTGTGTTGTTGTGTGCGACCATAGTGTCCTTGTTGTGTGTTGTTGTGGTCGTTGCTTTGTCTTGATCTTGTGGTTGTCTTGGCCGAGTGTGTGTTCAGCCATGGCTGCAAACCATGCTCAAAAAACGTTCCAATAGAACACCCAAAAGAGTTATCAAAAGTTGGTAGTTGAAAGGGTGCATTTGTTGCTTGAATTTAAGCCTTTCTTTAGTGTTGGTTTTAAGTGTGTCTTGCTGATTTTGCTGAGTTAAAAAACGTGGGATTGAGGTCCAAACCAGCCTTGTTTGTTGTCATTACATGCTTGTTGTTGGCTACGGTGCTAGGATACGGGAACGACACCAAGACGAGACATCTTGTGTTGTTGTTTAAGTGTCTTGAAATTTTTTGTTGAATAATCAGAAAAACCTTGCCGGCGGCGAAAGCTAATAAGGGGCCAGGCATAGAAAGAAAGATTAAAGACTAGAAAAACCTTGCCCGGCGGCGTAAAGCTAATAAGGGGCCGGGCACGGAAAGAGTAGTCATCTTGTAGTGCCTAGCAAAGGCCTACAAAGAGTAGTCGTCTAGTAGTGCCTAGCAAAGGCCTGCTCGAAACAAAAAAAAAAAATAATTAATTTGTAATACTTGGTGTTGAGTCTTGGTGGTTTAGTAGCTTCCTAGCATTGTTTTCCTAAGCAAGTGTGTGGTGAATTCTCTCTTTGTTGCCTTTGTTGTTTTTGCCTACTTGCAACTTGTCGGATTTTCATCTCGGGCAAGTCTTGGTGATTAATTCGTGTGACCTCTATACCTTGATCTTTGCCTTGTTTTTACAATGACAAGTGTAGGTGATGACAAGAATAAGGAACAAGTTGAGGGGACGTCCACTAGTTCGGTGGTTGCCATGTTGCAAACCATGCAACAATCCATTGAGGCTTTGGGAACTAGGTTGACTAATTTGGAGAGCCAAGTGCGCAACCGAGATGATAGAGCACGAGTGCCTCAAACGGGGGCTCTACCAAGTGTGCTACAAAGCTCTAACAAAGTGGAGTCGTTGGACGAGAGGACAAAAGTACCTCAAGAGGGGGAGCTCAAGAAGACACGAGAGGATGGAGAGTGCTTGGTGGTCCCACGAACACTTTTCATGACGGAGAATACCACCAGGCCTAGTCAACGGGAAGTTATCTTTCACACTCGATGCAAGATCGTGGATAAGGTATGTAGTGTGATTATTGATAGCGGTTCATGTTGCAATGTTATTAGTCAAGAGGTGGTGGATAGGTTTTCTTTGAGTACTACTCCTCAACCTTTACCTTACCCTTTGTGTTGGTTGAACTCTAACGCCCCTATTCAAGTCAAGGAGAGGGCTCGTGTTTCTTTTTCTATAGGACCATACAAGGATGAGGTGGAGTGTGACATTGTCCCGATTACCTCTTGTCATCTACTATTGGGACGCCCTTGGCAATTTGACAAGAAAGCGATCCATGATGGAATATCCAACGAATACCACTTCCAAATGGAGGGAAAGAAGGTGATTTTGCACCCGATGTCTTCCCGTGAGATAATGTTGGATTACGCAGCCAAGGAGCAAAGGAAGAAGCTTGCTAAACGAGAGGAAAATAAGGACAAGAATATAGCCAAAGGGGGGGCCCTCTACTCCCCTATTTTTGGTCAACCCGAAAGAGGAAAGTGAAACTTCCTTCTCGGATAAATCTGCACCACCTTGGAAAAAATGGTGTAACTTACAACTCAGTGGTCGAATGATGCTCAAATTTGGAGGAAATGAAGTAGACGCCTTAAGCTCAATCTGGAACTTGGAATCTCTCAATTTGGAGCTCTGAGCTAAGAGAACGACCTTGAACAGTTTAGAGTTGAAAACTGTCCCAAGCTAGGATGTGCATGCCATTCGGGGAAGTAACACTTCTTCCTTACTTTTATCTCAAAACTTGACATCTTGGCTGAATTACTCTCATATTTTGGATAGCTTTGTCATGTACCATACCAATAGGATTGCAAAGAAAAGTGGCATAGCTTGTGCTTATATTTTGTCATATCATGTTGTGCTTGGAAAGGAGGTTTGTGTGTTGACCTTTTTTGTAGGTCAGCTGGGTTCGTGGACGCACCCTTTTGAAGGGGATAAGACTTCCTTCCAACAAAGATTGATGAGTGACATAGAACAACCAAAAAGAGAGATTCTTTTCCATGAATTGGAATAACTCATCACCGTCAAGTGTCCGATAAAACTGATGCACATATTGCAAGAAGAGGAGGAAGTTGTGGAATCATCTCCTAAAATCAAGTGTCGTCCTACCATCACTCCTAGCTCCATGAACTCGTTGGCTAAACCATGTATGGATGTGTTTCCTATGATTCCTTCAAGTTTTCCCTTCTTGCTCCATGAGGAGGACGAGGCTGTTTTAGTCACTCCAAGCGGTGATTACATTCCTTTTCTTGTGGAGGCCAAGAAAGATGTCTTTGTCATGGAGAATGTCACACCAAGGGAGATAGAAGCCCTACCTCCATTGTTGAGCTCACAGGGTGATATGAGTGCACTTCTCAGGGAAGTTTCTTGCACTCCTATATTCTATATTTATGACTACGTGTTGGTTGTGTCACATGCATTTGATCAAATAATTTCAGTTTTCTTTCATGCATTTGTGACATCTAGTACTAAGTACTCTTGCTTCCATTTTAGTTCTCTTGCCCAATACATGTCATCTAGGATGCATATAGGTTATAGAATTCCATTGATGCCTACTTACACTCAATCTCTTCATTGCTTTATTATGAGATGTACCCGTAAGAATAGGAAGAGAAGTGGTGTAGCTAGTGCATACTTTCTGGCCTATCATATTGAGATTGGAAATGTTATTCTTATCTTGACTTCTATAGAGTGTACTTGCTTGTGCTTCCCTCGATGTGTCCTTTGTTTTACAGGCTTGATAGATTCGAGGACGAATCCTTTTAAAGGGGAGGAGGAGGATGTGATTCCATCTATCGAGTCATGGCCCCACAGTACCGTGCATATTGGAGCGCCGTTGCACACGCTGATTTCCGACCTTGGCGCGCCTTGGCCTTTGATGAATGGTACCACTTCTTCGGGCACTTTTAAAGGGACTATGCTCCATGATTTGAGTGAAGATCTCAGCCCTAAAGACAAGTTCAATTTGCACGACAAAGGAGGGTCTTTACTTGGACAAATATCCAAGGCCGGTGTCCGAGGCGCTAAGAAGCCAAGTCAAGGTACCACGCCCTATCTTTGGCGCATCACTCGAGCACATGCTAGGGAAATGCTTGACAAGATAAAGAAGGAGCTCATGGCTCATAAGTTGGACTTTGGTTAGCAAAGGTGAAAGTTGGAGTCTTATGATACATCATGGTTCGATAAGTGACAACTTAACGGTTAAGGACGATTAATGTGCTCTCGGTTTTTATGGGTTGTTTTTGTAATTTTCTTTAAATGAGGGGGCTGATTTTGTGAGGCTTGTTATCTAGGTTATATGGTCGTCCATCCCCCTCCTCCCTGGGAGAGACTTGGACGAAATTTGCTTCTCTTTTCCTTGCATTTTCAATTCGAAGTTCTTGTTTTGTTTCGTTCAATTCTCGTTGTTCAATTGTTGGTGAGTCATATCCGACAATTTCGAGCATCCTAGTTTGTTTGAGAGCTTGGTGAGTCATATCCAAGTTATCAAGCATCCATATCCCCTTGTTCTCTCCATTTCGAACCATCATCCATCTCGGAGGTTTCTGCACCATCTCAGTAAATTCGACATAACTTTCAATCCACTCATCATATCGGTCTCATATTTTGAGGACTTCAACTAGACTCATAGATATAACCTCTTGAATTGGAATCACTCAATTTCGAGTTCGGACGAGGAAGATACAGCCAGTTGAAGACGGGTCAGTTGCGTGGTGTTTGTTGTCGGAATTCCTTGGATTCTCGTGGCGATCTCTTTGCACCATCATCCCCTCCATCGATCCGGCCATCAACATATCATTTTATGTCCCCTTATAACTAGATGCAATGGCTCCAATTTATGATACAAATCTTTTACATTATGTACAAAAAGCTTTTTCATCATGTATAGTACATTATATTCAATTATCATATAATACTTATAAGGTATATTATATCCAGTTCTCATATGGTAACATATAATACTTTATATGGTATAATATACTCAATTCTAATATGTGACCTTTTCATTATTATATTAATATTTTTCCCCTTTAAATACAACCTCTCAACGCCCTTCTCTTCATCACTCGAGCTGCCTCAACAAAGACCCTCTCCTTAGATCTTATTCTGACATTATCGAAGGTATGCTCTTCATCACTCGAATGCTCTTTTTTTTCCATGATGCATATATGCTCGGTTGTTCTTGTATAAGGGATTGTTTATAGTTTGGTTGAGATTTGTTTATTGTCGATTTCATGCTTGGATTCAAACTTGAAAGGCTATAGCATGCTTAAAATCATGTATAAGGGACTGTTTTTCATTTTTTTAAAGGGATGACCATAATTTTTTTTAGGCTATAGTTCGGTTGGGATGCTCTTAGTTCATGTTGTTTTTGTTAGTAGGGTCATTGAATTTGTTGTCCAAATGTCTTGAACAGATGGCGGAGAACTTCGTTTGGACCGTGGATTATGACAAGATCTTCCTCCAGACCGCCCTCCCTGCCATAAGGAGGGAGAGAATGCAACCGAATCAGATGATTCATTTCTAGGAGTTGGTCAATCTATTAGAGAATGCAACCGGGCATAGAAGGCCCAACATCGAGCTCAAGTTTAGGCTTGACTTCCATCGGACCCAGTGGTATGCATGGATCCGGTTCAAGGAACTTGGTGGTCATGATCATTGGGATTTGACGACGGGGAAGGTCATCGGTGATGCAGCTTGGTGGAAGTCCATGATCGAGGTTTGTTTTCATATCCATTATGTGTTTCATTTGAGGTACATAATTTTCCACTTAAATAACTCTTAACTCTACGCTCTGTGGATTGCAGCAATGCCCTCGCGTCAAGCGGTTCCGGACTAAGTGGGTTGACCTGAAACTAAGCCTACTCTGGTAGCAATGCTTTGGGGTGCAAAACAACGGCCCGAGTGACGTGGCCAACGACGATGAAGCACCGAACATCGATGATGACAACGACGATGAAGCGCCTCTAGAGATTGTGGCGTCGGGGGCTGGACCCAGCGTGCGTCGTGGGGATTATTTGGCTTAGGTATTTTGTCATGAATCTGCATCTTGGTGAATGCTTAAAATCTTGCTTAATATGATTAATATGTGCTAGAAATCTTGCATCCGAACGTAGCCTTCATATTAAAATCTTGCATCAATACGCTTAATATGCTTCAAATCTTGCATGAATGCACCCAATCTGCTTGAAAGAAAAATATGCTTAATATGTTCAAAAGTTGGTGACAATGCCACTTTTCTGGTTGATTCCACTGTTTTTAGGCAAGACAATGCCACTTTTCTGGTTTTTTCGGGGGATGCCACTGTCCGAATATGTTCAAAAGTTTGGATAGAAACAAGGCTGTTTTTAGGCATGCAAATTTCTTGCATTCTTCTTGGCCTTCACTGCTGCCGAGCAGTGTTGGGAATAGTCCAGTGCAGTAGTTGTGGGAAGTCACATGGCTACAGTCCAAAGCCATGCACCCAATGAGACTATTGCCTAGCTCGGTCCAAAGCTTGCCGAGCAGTGTTGGGAACATTCCAATGCTTTGTTGATATTTGGGTTTACCACTGCTGCATAGGCAGGAAAAGCAAGAGAACTGTCCGAAAATAAAACGATTCCTTGCGCTAAAGGTTGCTTTTTTTTGGGGGGGGGGGGTACAAATCATGCATAAATGAGACTTTTTCCCCTACATAGCCATGCATTTACCCTATATAGTCTTGATTTTACCCTGCACAAGATTCCATCTTTTTTAGTATTTTGGGTATTATAATTAAAGGCATTAACACATGATTCATTGTCGCAAAAAGCAGGTTGGAAATGTAGCCGGTTGAATAAAATGTTGCTTCGAAGGACACCATCTTTGTTGTTTTATTTCGGTTTCCTGAATCTATGCTTTGATTAACTCGTGGATTATGGTTGTAATGATGTTTGGGACTCTATGTTTTTATTTCGGTTTCTTGTTTTATTTCACTAATTTTCCACAATTTTAGGCACATCCTCGACCTAATTAATTCAATGACACTACATATCAATTCTCAATTTCACACAAGCTCGACCCAATTTCAATTCTCAATGTCACTAATGAATCGAAAAATCATCAAATGCATCTCAATATCTATAACCTAGCTAAAAATCAGCATCGTAAATTTCCGTCAAACAACCACCTAAAATTGCATACATGCAAACAAGATTGAAGTGAACATTATCACTAACCTCGGACTCAGTTAATAAGCTAGTTCAAACCAGACGGAAACCCAATTTCTTCTACCACCTCCACTGGCGTCTCAACACTCGCAACAATTGGACCTCAGGCAGCAGGTTCACAAGACGACTCTACGCAGCTTTGATGAATGCCGACCCTAAGCAGCTCGAGCTGGAGTACAACACACAAATGGAGTTCAAAGATTTGGAGAGGGAGGCCTTTTCTCGTGGTTATTTGGCTCGAGATGAGGTTTGAAGCTGAAGCTGTTCTAGCTCAAAATTGGAATTGCAAGTAGAAATCGGGGGAAAAAAGAGGCCACGTGAGTTGCACATGATGCTATGGGCATTTCTATATTTAAGGGTAATTTTGTCAATTGATCTAGCTTTTTTGCCATTCCGCTACTACTTGCCAAACACTTTTTTATCCATTTCGCTAATAAATTCAGTTTCAGCTTCTCCAAAAAATCTACCTACCAGCTCCAGCTTCAGCTAGATTCCAACTCCAGCTGCCAGATTCAGCTAGGTGTTCCAAACGGAGCCTATGTCTCCTGCCGTGGAGCCTTTTGTTGTGATCGATCATGATCCCTGTATCCTTTCCTCTTCTTCCTTACTCTCCATCGATATCTGTTTGCCTGATGTGTCTGCAAAAGTTCCTAAGCATGATAGTTTACCTAGCGATTTCTGAATATTTAAGGGTGGTAGTGTTAACATGAAAATCATTACTCTTGATGTATATTTTGAAAAACTGCCTCATTCTCTCAACTGGTTCTATCCTAAACCATCTAACCATGACTTTTCTAGTAGGTTTGATAAATTGAAACGGTGTTTGAATGCTATATTATTCGATTTCAAATTATCATTGTGTTATATCTGCCTGCATGATAGTTATTCAAATTATCATTATCATAGTTTTTCATGTTTACAACCCCGGTTGGAAGAATCAAAAAACTTGATAGGCCAAATCCTACCCCGCAAGTGTACGGGATCGGTTGTAATACCAAGGTGTCAAACTCTGGGACTATGTAGTATTAATTGTAATCAAATCAGTAGACTAAGGCGTAAAATAAGAAAAGATTGGATTGTGATTTTAGCTATGAAACTAATTAAAACAAACAAAGAACTAAATATGAGCAAATCAATGAGAGGAAAGCTTCTAAGATCAAGGATCACCACAATAATGCGTCGGTAGACTATAAAAGATGATTGCACAATCTTAATTTTGACTTTGTTTGAAGGCAATTGTCTAATGTATCTGCTAAATTCTTTCAAATGTTAACAGACGTATCTAGACTCAATTAAACATCCACTTTCGTGGCTTGCAAATTAAAATCTAGACCTTTAAGCACTTAGAATTTAAGATTAAATTGAATAAACATCCGCTTTCGCGACTTGCTAACTCGACCTAACCTTAAGATTTCTACGACAATTGTTATTCCACAAGAGCATTCAAAATACTTTCATAATAGAGAAATCTCAGGTTCAAATCCTAGGGTTCCAACGGGAAAAAGTACCTTTCAGTCTCAATCTCCTGTCTGACTACTTAACAAAGTTTTCACCTTTCAGTCTCAAACTTTGGCAAGTTCCCGTTCATATAAATGACTAGGGCATAAAGCATCTAGGATTGAATCAAACAAAGCTTCAAACAACGGATTGTGCAATTTAATGAATAAGTCTACCTAGACATCATCGGGTTCACCCCAATCTTAGAATTTGGGGTTTAGCTAGACATGAAAATAGAAGAAATCAATTCAATAACGAGATTAAACATACCGAATTGAAGAAACAACCAAACTTGATTAATATCCAGCAAATCCAAACTCAAGATCAAAACAAAGTCTTCAAATCTCCACAATCTCTCAAAAACTTGTCTCTCAAGGATTAAAATTAGGTTAAAAAGTCCAATCCCTAATCTCAAAACGAAGTATAGTATTTATACTAAGGATAGGGTGGAAGAGTCGGCCCAAAAACCCGAGCAAACAAGGCGCACGAGACACAGCACGCGTCGTGCGCCGAGATGCACGACCTTGGCTAGCGGAACGCATGATATTAGGGAGACGCACGATCGTGCGCCGGCACGCACGATCTATGCCGAGAATGCCGCCCGATCCTAAGCAACGCACGGGGCTGGACATTGTGACTCACGATCACCACCTTGGCACCGCACGACCGTGCGTTTGCAACGCACGGTTGTTGCCTTTCTCTGAACCGAGGCGCATGATCGTGCGCCTATGGCGCACGATCCGAAGAATTATGAACACCGCCTGCACGACCGTGCACCTTAGTGCACGACCTTGGACTTTGATCGTGTGCTCCCTTCTTTTAGGCTCTTGAATCATCTTTTCCGGTCCCGTTGCCTCCTAGACTTGAAGTCTTGATTCTGTCATGTCTTCAAACACGTCCAAATAAAGCTCGAACTTTTCTAAAGTACCTGAAAAGCATACAAATACTCGTGTAGACATCTATAACGGAAACTCAACTAAAAGTACTAGAAAACACAAGACTAATGCATGAAAACATATAAACTAAAGTCCTAAATGCATGTCCTAATATGCTCTCAAATGCAAGTTATCAGGCGTTGACGATGTCCAACGTTAAACAAAGGCGCTGCTCGGGAGGCAACCCGAGGTAAGTTTTTCTTTTCTTTTCTTTTCTTTTATGTCTTTTTAGTTAGTTTAGTTTTAGTTTCGTTTAGGGTCTGTCGGGCTAACACGCAGGTTAATTGTTATATCTCGAAGACAGCAAACCCGAGGCGAAATCCGAGCCCGCGGCTGGACCCGCGATCGCGGGTCTGTTCCTAGCAGAATTTTTGCGCTGTTTTCGATAAAATTAAAAAAATACCAAAAAATATAAAATAAAAATAAAAGGCTTTCGGGTGAAACCCCCGAAATAAAATGCTTTTGGGTGAAACCCCCGAAATAAAAGGCTTTCGGGTGAAACCCCCGAAATAAAAGGCTTTCGGGTGAAACCCCCAAAATAAAAGGCTTTCGGGTGAAACCCCCGAGATTCTACCTTCTATTTTCTATCCTTCTATCTTTTTCATCTTCTTCTATCTCCATCCATTTCGGAGATTTTTATGTCTGCCCGTGGTCATCCTCAAGTATGGGGGAATTTTCGTCTTCAAGGCTCGTTTTACATTAATGCTTAAGGCGGGATTCAGAGTTCGTTCGTGAGTTCATGTTATCTGTTGTTGATCGTGTTTTCTGTTGTCGCTTCAAACCACTCATGTTGTATATGCCCAAAATTAACCATTCTTTTCACGATCGGAGCACCCGCGCCCGCAGTTTTCTTGACGACGGATCATCTGAAGATTTCCGAGCTGTTCATCCGTGCCTTTGAAGAGTTCTTCCATATTTTCTTTCGTATGTGACTCTTCTGATTTTCTTCTTCTATGCTTAATTTCTTTTTCTTTACTTGATTGAGGACAATGAAATATTTATGTATGAGGGAGGAAGTACTCGCTACGCTTATCTTAGATAGTTGCATTTCAGTTTATTTTTCGTTATTTTTATGGGATTTTTGTCCCATGTTTTGTATAGAGAAAAGTTTTAAAAAAATTAAATAGAAAGGCCATAAAAAATTGAAAAAAAAACGCATAGAAAATCCTGGGATGAACTGAAAATCCAAAAGGGCGGCTCAGGTAATAAGCAGGTAACTCGAACCAGCATTAGGCTGGGGTAATAAGAGGTTAATGAGAGATGTGAGTATATGTGAGCACACCTATAAGAAAAATGAAATGAGTGATTAGGTGAAAACCCGAAAGGGCGCCTTAGTAGAATTGAGTGGAAAAATTGGAGTGTTTAGGATTTCATTCTACTTTGGGGCTTAGGGATTACATTTTAGATGCCGGGTAGATCCTAGGTTGCTCTACACTTTCTAGAGCTTGAGAGCTTATGGACTATGTATCTATGTGAGGTGTGTGCTTGAGCTATTATGTTTGTTGGAACAATGGTTGTTCCATGGTTTCTCTTAGTTTTGATGATAACAAACTTAGTTGATATAACTTGCTTTAACATGTAAGTGTTTCTGGAAAACAGGTACACGGTCACGAGTGACGGAACATTGTGAGGAATGGTGGAGGGAACAAGTGACAGATTTAGGAAGTGCATCTCGGAAGGAACGCGGCTTTCTATAAATGGCAAGTTACCATATCTTCTTCTACAAAGATTTACAGCTGTAGGCGGTTGCTTAAGGAGATAAAAGAGAAGATAAGATCAATCTTCACACGATCTTATCTTGGGAGATCCGAGATCATTCGGTTTTGGGAAGAATCGACATGGTTAAGGATCCGAAATCACAAACAATCTTTTTCCTTATTGTGTGGGATTTGTTAAGTGGAATATCAACGTAATTAGGCAAGAATTACGTGTGTTATCAGACTTAACTTATCTTATAAATAGCTAGGGTTAGCTAGGGTTAAAGGGTGTGGTTGAAGACGACGAACTTGGAGAGAGAACTTTTCAAGTGTATGAGTGTGTGGCTTTTTCCGGTGAAGAATCCACAAGTAAGTCAGTAGTTTACTTCCATTTAGGTTTAAGTTTAGGGTTGTAGAAGTCTAGTTGGTTGAACATCGGTCGGTGTCGTAGTTGCCAAGGAACTTTGGTTGGTGCCTTAGTTACTTGACTTGCCTTGTAATCGTTGAAACTTATTAAAGGTATTCTATTGAAAATCCTCTGAGAAGGAGTCTCAGGGGTAGAGGTTTTTCTTTCTACAACTTGTTGGTCGGACAGAAAGTTTTCCTCTCTAAATTTTGTGTTCTACTATTTATTTCCGCTGCCCAGGGAACCTTACTAGTTCCCTGTATTGTTACTAACGCGTCACGATCCAACAATTGGTATCAGAGCAGGTTTGCTCTAGATTGTATGTTAGTGCAGGAAAACAGAATGACTTCAAACAACACTCACAACGTCGGAATTGAAAACAACAAGCCTCCATTGCTTGTTGCTGGAGAGTATGACCACTGGAAGAAGCTCTTCGCCACATGGCTCAAAAGCAATGACTACCAAGCCTGGTCAGTTATTGAGGATGGAGACTACGTCATTCCTGAAGCCAAGAAAAACAAAAAGACCGAATGGGGCCAAACTGAATGGACAGGAATGGAGAAGAACTACAAGGCACAAATGTTGCTAAACAATGCCTTGGGTGCTGAAGATCTTCTAAGAGTAGTCAATTGTGAAACTGCTAAAGAAGCATGGAAAGCCATTGAGCAAATGCACATTGGCAGCGTAGATCTGAAAGAAAGCCATCAGAAAGACGCCAAAAAGGAATTCTACAATTTTAAGATGAAAGATGGAGAAACCATTGCCACATACCAATCTCGGTTTGAAAGCTTGGTCAATCGCATTAATCTTCTTGGAATTGGGGATTCTATCAAACATGCTGAGAAAGTCTCAACAATTGTTGATGGCTTAGGTCCCAAGTATGTGGTCACTAGAGGTCTCCTCAAGGAAAATCCAATAACAAAGACTTGCAAACTTCATGAAATCTTTGGAAAGCTGATTGACTATGAGCGATATGAGAAAGACAATAGTGGTACTTCGAGCTCTAGCGAGGGTATTGCTCTTAAGGTGGAGAAGGCCATTGAAAACATCATTGCTGGAAATGATGATGAGCTAGAGAATGATTCTGATGTGGCTCTCATAACCAAAGCGATGAGATCTTTCTACGGGAGAGGCAAGAAGCAAGGTGCAATGAAGGAAAGAGTCAACTTTGAGAAGAAAGAAATCAAGGACGTTACCTGCTTCAACTGTCAGGAAAAGGGTCACTATTCAAAGAGTTGTCCCAAAGGTAACGACACTGGGAACGAGAAGAAGAAGGCCTACATCGCTGCATGGGATCTTGACTCAGATGATGAGTCTGAATCAAAGGTCTGCGCCATGACTCTGAAAACTGAAGATGTCGGTCAAGAGGTAATTCTTGAACAATTTCCTTCTAGTATAGAGAATGCTAAACAATCTGATCTTGTTATCCTTGTCAAAAGGTTGTTTGAAGATAACTTAAAGATGCAAGATTAAATAGAAGCTTCTGATGAGAAATGTCTTAACCTTGAAGAAAAATTGTCAGAAACTACTGTTACTAATGTTGTTCCTTGTTCAGAGTGTGAAGATTTAAAGAAAGATATTAAGACTCTAACTGAAACCAATAACGAACTTAGGACAGATTTGCTTGTTCATCAACTCAAAAGGGAAGAATTAGAGCATGCAAGGTTATCAGGATCGGGATTCTAAGTTGGATCGTTGAGGGATTTTTGGATCGGATCGTAAGATCGGATCGCTGAATCGTAAGATCCTACATTATAACTAAAAGTATGCAAGGATAACCTAATAGATTGTATATTTTGTTATATATGAAGTAAGAAAATGATAAACATTATTAATTTGATTATTAAAAATGTTGTAGGATGGACTAGTCAACTATTTTAATGGAAATGATACGTTAACCGTGAAATTATTAAGAATATATAGTCACAATTATCATTTTATAGGATCGTAAGAATCATTTGTAGGATCTTTGGAATCGTTTATAGGATCGTTAAAATCGTATGTAAAATCGGGATCGGATCGAGATTGTATTCTAAATCATTTAAGATCCTACTCCAATAAGATCATACATGGGATCGTGGATCGTTTCGCGTGTTATGGATTGTAGGATCGCTAAAATCGTAGAATCGGATCGGAATTCTGATAACCTTGAGAGCATGAACTAAGTAAACGAACTCAGATTGAGTTTAATCCTGCTAGGTGTGGTATTGGTTATGGTAAAAACAAATCTGAATATCCTCCTGATGACCTTACCTTTGAAGAGAAAATGGAAAGAAAAGCTAGGGAACTTCAATCCGCTAGAGATAAGGTAACTCATTTAGAGAGTAGAGTCAAGATTCTTGAAAGTAATCCGAATAATAACTCTGAATGGTATTCTGGAAAAACGGCTCATAAAATATACCTAAAACAGTCTCAAGGAAACCAGCATAGAGTTCCCTCCAAGGAACGAGCAAAGGAATATACCCTCCAGAAACCACATCCTAAACGCTACCTTGGTGAATACTATATGGTGTGCTATCACTGTGGTGGGGGAGGTCATGTTCAAAAAAACTGTAAGGTTAGATTAGAAATGTCAAACAAAAGGGCTCAAAACCAGAATACAAGGAACAACAAGAAATAGTGGTCTGGTAAGAAAAATCAAGGGTATGATAAATCTCATCAGAATAAGAAGAAACTGGCCCCACAACCACAAAAGAAGCAAGATTCTAAAACTGATAAAGGAAAAAACCCTGTTAATCCCTCAAATATTACTTCTAGTTCCAAGAGTCCACAGAAAGCTACTTTAGTTCAATCTCAAATTTATCATTCTCTGAGCTATGCTAACCGACCCGGGAAGGCTAAGCAGGCCTGGGTAGTTAAAACGTGATTTCTTTCTTGCAGGTTGAAGTGAGGGGGAACATCCGTTGGATCCTTGACAGTGGGTGTTCATGTCACATGACAGGGAACGAGAGTATTCTGTCCTCACTTCAGGTCAATGCTGGAGGAAACATTTCCTTTGGCAACAACAATCAAGGAGAAATCATTGGAACAGGTGAAGTCAAGCTAAATGATAAAACAAGCGTGAAAGACGTAAGCTTGGTGAAAGGTCTTGGTTACAATCTGTTGAGTATTGCTCAGCTTTGTGACCAAGGGAACAACGAGGTATCCTTTACCTCAGATGGCTGTATGATCAAGAACATGAAATCAAATCTTGTGGTCCTGAAAGGAAAGAGGCGCAACAATGTGTATTTTGTCGACTCAAGTTTCCAACCACAAGAAGAACTTTTCTTTGTTACAATAGCCGACAAGACTGATCTCTGGCATAGGAGGTTTTGTCATGCAAATCATCGAGGAATACACAAACTCTACTCACAAAATCTGGTGATAGGACTTCCCAAAGTTCTTACAGAAAAGGAAAGCTTATGTGAAGAGTGTGTGAAAGGGAAACAAAGCAATTCATCTTTTCAGCCAAAGTTGTCAGTTAGCACCTCTCATCCTCTTGACATGGTACATATGGACTTGTGTTGTCCCATGTGGGTGAGAAGTCATGGAGGTAGCAGGTACATTTTTGTTATTGTTGATAATTTTACTAGATATTCATGGACTCTCTTTCTAAGTTCCAAAGATGAGACGTTCATGGCATTAAAAAGCTGGATCAAGAATGTAGAAGCATCAACAGGACAAAAATTGAAGGCTATTAGATCTGACAACAGAACAGAGTTCAAGAATTCCATGTTTCATAGCTATTGTGATGAACACGAAGTGTCTCAGAACTTCTTTGCGCCAAGGACTCCTCAACAAAACGGCGTAGCAGGGAGAAAGAATGGAACACTACAAAACATGGCTCGTACTATGATGTTGGCAAGTAACTTGCCTCGGTCCTTTTGGGCTGAGGCAGTCGGTACTGCTTGCTACATCATTAATCGAGTCACCATTCGTTCCAACTTCTCTAAAACTTCATATGAACTAATCAAGGGCAGAAAGCCAAATATTTCCCACTTGAAAGTCTTTGGATGCAGGTGTTTTATTCACAACAACGGAAAGGACGAGCTAGGCAAGTTTGATCCAAGGAGTGATGAAGGCATCTTTCTGGGATATGCATCCAATAACAAGGCTTACAAGGTGTTCAATAAACGCACTAAGAAGTTTGAAGAAAGCATTCATGTTGTCTTTGACGAGTCCAAAAATGGAGGGAACCTATCTAGTAACGAAGATGTACTGAAGGTTCTAAATTCAGATTCAGATGATGAAGTCGATCCAGATGCAAGTGCACAAGTTCCAGATACAGGTGCACAAGCTCCAGATGACGATGTTATGCCTCTGAGTCCTGACTTGGATGGAGATGACACAGAAATGCTATAGTTCCTGAAGATGATACTTCAAAAAATGAAGAAATTGGGGAAGATCATGGGGAAGGAACTTCACATGGAACGACAAGCCAACAAGAACAAGAGGAGTCAAGAACAGATTCCACTCAGATTGAAGTCAAAAACTATCATCAAAAGAGGGATCATCTTGTTGACAACATCATCACTCCAAACGATAAAGGTGTGCTTACTCGTTCCTTTATTAAGAATTTTTGTGCTTTCAATGCGTTTATCTCTCTTGCAGAGCCGAAGAATGTGAAGGAAGCATTAAAAGACCCTGACTGGATAGTTGCTATGCAAGAGGAACTACACCAGTTCGAGATGAAAAAAGTATGGAGATTAGTTCCCAAGCCAAAGCACAAGATGGCTATAAGAACAAAGTGGGTTTTCAGGAATAAACTTGATGACACCGGAGCTGTCACAAGGAACAAGGCGAGACTTGTAGCAAAAGGGTACAATCAACAAGAAGGGATTGACTACGATGAAACGTACGCTTCTGTCGCAAGAATAGAAGCCATCCATCTTCTAATCGCCTATGCTGCTCACAAGGGATTCAGGTTGTATCAAATGGACGTGAAGACAGCATTCCTGAATGGTTACCTACAAGAGGAGGTTTATGTTCTACAACCTCCAGGATTTGAAGATGTTGATCACCTTGACCATGTCTACGTACTGGATAAGGCTCTTTACAGTCTTAAACAGGATCCTCGTGCTTGGTATGATAGATTTGCTCAGTTTCTATTAGCCAATGGATACAGACGTGGTGTGATTGACAAGACATTATTCCTAAGAGAACAAGACGGTGAGGTGTTAGTAGTTCAAGTTTATGTTGATGATATTATATTTGGTTCTACTAACCCCAAACTTGTAGAAAGCTTCAAGAATCTTATGAGCAGTGAGTTTGAGATGAGCATGATTGGTGAGCTCACTTTCTTTCTTGGACTACAAGTGGTACAAACTGATGAGGGAACAAATGTACATCAACAAAAGTACATCAATGAACTATTGAAGAAGTATGGTATGGATTCTACAAAAAGTTTTGATACCCCTATTTCTCCTAATACTCGTCTTGATGTTGATCTTAATGGTGTTGATGTTGATCAAACGATGTACCGTGGAATGATTGGCTCCCTATTGTACCTAACGGCCAGTCGGCCAGATATTATGTTCAATGTGTGTCTTTGTGCTAGATTCCAGGCTAATCCTAAAGAAACACATCTGAAAGAAGTGAAGAGAATTCTGCGCTATTTGAAAGGGAACGATGGGTTATGTCTATGGTATCCAAGACACAACTCGTTCCAACTTGTCGGATTCTCGGATGCATATTTTGCAGGTCACTTGGTGGATAGGAAGAGCACATCAGGCATGGCCCAATTCCTTTGTCCTTGTTTGGTGTCTTGGGGATCAAAGAAGAAAAATTCAGTTGCTCTTTCAACAGCTGAAGCGGAGTATGTTGCATCAGCTGCTTGTTGTTCCCAGGTATTGTGGTTAAAACAACAACTGGTGGATTTTGGTATGTCTCTTGGAACTATTCCTATCTTATGTGATAATACAAGTGCAATCAATATCTCCAAAAATCTTGTGCATCATTCTAAAACCAAACATATAGATATTCGACATCATTTTTTAAGAGATAATGTTGAAAAAGGTTTTATCAAGATGGATCATTATAGGACTGAAAATCAAGTGGCAGATATTTTCACCAAGGCTTTGGACAGAAAACCCTATGAACATCTGAGGATGTTGCTAGGAATGATTTCCTTGGAGTAAACAAGTCTCGGTCCTTTATTCCCTCAGTGCCTGACTAAAAAGGTAACATCTCAGGTAACTACATATATCATTTGACAAGTTTTCTAATGGATTATATCTTTCCTCTATGCATAGATGTTGTATATATTAGAAATTGTTAAATGATGCATGCTAAAAGGAACTGAAACTATAATTGCTTACATCCAAGATTTCTTTTTAGCCCAAAATAACCAACTTGATCTATTCTATCCCTCACTTCAAGCCGAAATGATGGTTGGTTATAAAACTGTCCCCTAGGCTGGTCCACACAAACGTTCCCTATGAACCTCTTTTGGTTACCTTTAAACGGGGAATAATTGTGTGGATGTCAAAAATATTCCCAGCCCACAAAAGGTTTGAATGGAACTTCTCTAGTCCCTTGTCTGTTCAAACATAGCCTTTTTATCCACTCATGGTAACGAGGTTTGGAACTTGTGGTTGAGAATAGTGTCACATTAAAGAAACGTCTTTGATTACAATTGAAGATTTTTCTGCAAAAGAACAGACGTCAATCAAACAGGAAATGCAGCTGAGTTATAGCCGTTGTGACTGCCCATTTGAAAAATCCAGCCGTTGCACGGTAATTCTGCAGAGAACGATAGGACGTCTGCGCAGTCGAGACTTAATGGCGGTGAAAATTCATCATTATTGCAACTCTTATCCGTTAAGATTTGGATAGAAGATCTTTGGGAAAGATTATGATATTTATCAACGAGGAAAGAGGTGTGCTTTATAAACTCTTATCTCGGTCATTATTTTTTACAGCATCTCTGTCTTTATCTCTCAAACCCTAAATCTTCCTCAAATCTTTGATCTTTCCTCTCTTCTGCAACAATGGCTTCCTCCTCAAACACCCCAATCCTTAACTTTGAGGGTCTCGACGCCGCTGAGATCGCTGCTATTCAAGCCCAACTTGAAACCCTAAAAAAGGCCAAGCTTTCTTCTCCTACCCCAATCTCCAAACTCGAAACAAAATTTGATGCTGTCTCCAACACTGGTATGGCCGCCGCCGATAAGGTCTCATCGGAGAAGGAGACTGTGGGTGAGAAATCTGAGAAGGATCAATTTGTGGTTCCCTCGGAAAACCTCTCCGACACGGCTGCTGAAACAGGGGACGCACAGGAGAGCAAAGATGCAACGGAGAAGGAAGAGGTGAACTCGCCTCCAAAGGAAAACATTGATGATTCAGAAAAGGTGGAATCTTTGGCGATAAGTGAGCGACCAGGATGGGTCAAGCCAATGAGCCGTGGCAAGCGAAAGGCGAGAAAGAGTGTTCCTCCCCTGCCATCTCAGATCCTTCACATCTCTGATTCGGAACGCACCCCATCCGCTGCTACCAAAAAGCCGAAAGTTACTCCCTCAGGAACCAAGTATAGTCTTCGCTCCACCGTTCCAAAGGAATCGGTGGCTCAGGAATCCTCTGAAGAAGAAGATCCCGAGGAAGATGAGGAGGAGGTTGGCTCGGAGTCTGAAGAGGGAGAGGAAGAAGAAAAGAAGGAGTCTGGTGAGGAAGGAGACGAAAAAGAGGAGGAGTTGGAAGAAGAGGTTGAAAAGGACCTCAAGTCTGCAAAGGCGAAAGGAAAATTACCAATGGAATCTGAAGCCCGTTCCAAGAAGGGTTCAAAGAATGTCTTCGCTCCTCTGGTGATCGACGAAGAATTCCTGAAAATCCATGACTTGGAGGAGTTCTGGGAACTTCTCAAGTTTTAGGGATGGGAGAAAATATGTGACTCTGGGGTCAAGGTAGATGTCTCGCTTCTTTCTCAATTCTTTGGCTCCTATCAACTTGCTGATCTCTCAACTGGTCCAAGGGGTTTTGCTACTGTTTGTGGGATGGAAATCTCCTTTTCTTTGGGATCTGTTGCTACAATTCTGAAGGTGCCTGCTGAGGGATATGGGGATGTCCATACTTCGAGTAACTGGCCAAGGAACAAAACTCAATTAATCAAGCGTGTCATGGGCAAAGTTCCTGTTGCTGGTCCTTACTCCACCACTGATTTGAGCTACACTACAAGAATCGCACATCAATTTCTCATTAAGGTTGTTGTTCCCATGTTGGAGAAGAGAACTACGCTCACTATCAACGATATGATTTTGCTGGACAAGTTTCTAAGGAGGGAACGTATCAGTCTTTCGGAGATAATGATGAGGTAGATGGCTAAGTGTACTGGGAAGAAGCATAGCCTGCCTTATCCTCGTTTTGTGAAAGCTATCCTAAAGGAGAGAAAGGCTTACAAGCCTTCGAGAGAGGAGTTCTTTGGATTGCCCCTGGAGATGCGCAATATCTCGAGGATGAATTTTCAGGGTGATTCGAAGGTAACAGCTGCAAAGAAGAATGCCCAGATGGATGTTGGGAGTTTTTCGCTGAGTGAAGGCGTTACTTCCAAGATGTTGATTGAGCTTCAAAAGATTTCCTCTCAGCTGATTACCATCATTGGTTACCTGGCTAAGAGAGACGCCGACACTGCTGCTGCTGATTCCACCTCCTCCGAACCATGATGTGGACCCTCTCTAGTTCCTTAGCCTCTCTATCCCCAGTTTAAATTTTTTCTTTTTGCTTCTTGGATGTTAAGACTTTTATGTTTTTATGTTTTTTCTGGCTGTGATCCCTGCGACAATTATCTATAATAATAACTATCTTTTGCTTATGACTGGTTTAAGCTTCAATTAAATTTGTTCATTTGCTCTATGTTTTTTCTTGATGATTGTTTTTCTTTTGATGAAGTCAAAAGGGGGAAGTTAGGAAAAATGCAGAGATGCGTTCTATCCAGGAAATACAGAGAGGGAACTTTAGCTAAGGGGGAATATGTTGTTAACTCTGAAGAGTAGGAACAACAGTGCATCTGTTAAGGGGGAACCATACAGGAATTTTTTTTCTGATCTATATTTCTACTGGTTTCTAGACGTGCATTTTTCTATAGGTTTGTCATCATCAAAAAGCGGGAAATTGTTGGAACAATGGTTGTTCCATGGTTTCTCTTAGTTTTGATGATAAAAAACTTAGTTGATATAACTTGCTTTTACATGTAAGTGTTTCAGGAAAACAGGTACATGGTCACGAGTGACGGAACATTGTGAGGAACGATGGAGGGAACGAGTGACAGATTTAGGAAGTGCGTCTCGGAAGGAACACAGCTTTCTATAAATGGCAAGTTACCATATCTTCTGCGAGCGATCTTCTACAATGATTTACAGTTGTAGGCGGTTGCTTAAGGAGATAAAAGTGAAGATAAGATCAATCTTCACACGATCTTATCTTGGGAAATCCGAGATCATTCGGTTTTGGGAAGAATCGACATGGTTAAGGATCCGAAATCACAAACAATCTTTTTCCTTATTGTGTGGGATTTGTTAAGTGGAATATCAGCATAATTAGGCAAGAATTACGTGTGAGATCAGACTTAACTTATCATATAAATAGCTAGGGTTAGCTAGGGTTAAAGGGTGTGGTACGGTTGAAGACGACGAACTTGGAGAGAGAACTTTTCATGTGTATGAGTGTGTGGCTTTTTCCGGTGAAGAATCCACAAGTAAGTCAGTAGTTTACTTCCATTTAGTTTTACGTTTAGGGTTGTAGAAGTCTAGTTGGTTGAACTTCGATCGGTGTCGTAGTTTCCAGGGAACTTTGGTTGGTGCCTTAGTTAGTTGACTTGCCTTGTAATCGTTGAAACTTAATAAAGGTATTCTATTGAAAATCCACTGAGAAGGAGTCTCAGGGGTAGAGGTTTTTCTTTCTACGACTTGTTGGTCGGACAGAAAGTTTTCCTCCCTAAATTCAGTGTTCTACTATTTATTTCCGCTGCCCAGGGAACCATACTAATTCCCTGTATTGTTACAAACACGTCACAATCCAACAATGTTTTTGCTCATTATTCCTCTATTTTGGGTTCGGGTTGGTGAGGTGAGTGATTTTTGTCTTCCCTTGTACTACGATGTAAACCTTGATAGGATTTCTTGTTAGATTTATTTTGAGCTTACTCGAGGACCAGCAAGGTTTAAGTATGAGAGAATTTGATATGCTCTAATTTAGTATGGTTAACTCTTGTATTTTAGGTATGATTTGAGTGTGTTTAGGTTAGTTTTTGAGCATAATTATAACATGAAGACCGAAGACACGATTTGAGGAATTGTTTTGGGCAGGATAATCGCACTAACGCATTACCTGATAAAATAGGGGAATCCTAACCAAAAAACGGTCGTAACACGTTATGAACCAAAGACAAGATGTAGAATCAAATAAAGAGTAGAGGAAAAAGAGTAAGCAAGTAGTACTGCGTAAATTGTGACTTGTAATTGTGGATCAATCTCCCAAATATACAAGAACACTCGAATGGAAAAAGAATGATTAAACAAGGATGATTTTGGCTTCTAGTTTTTGTCTCCAGAGTCCGTATTGATTGTGCCTCCATTTCTGCCTCAGCTTCGCTTTATAGTGCTTTCCTTCCTTTGGACCGTTAGTGGGGTGATCACCATATCCCGGAGGTTTCGCCGCCGGTATCAATGAGGTATCCGTTGAGGTGAATAAATGTTGAGTCTGAGATCTTCGCCATACGTGGACTAATTCTTCGGCCTTCTCCTTTAACCATCATTCTAGGCTGGGCATCCTAGGCCTTCGATGTTCTCTCTGGGCTTAGATTTAGGAGGGCCCAACAATACCCCCATCAAATACCCGGGAAACATTTCCTCCACCGCTTTTCTAGGGTTTTTGATTTTTGGCTTCTTGGAAGTTGTAGTGAGTAAAGACGTGTCCCATCAATCTGTATTTATAGCGGTTATGATGGCCACCTAGACTTCAATCGTGCTTCTTGATGTTCAGGTACGTCTCCTTCTACTCTGCTTCTTCATCTTCAACCTTCGCCCTTTCCTTCATTGTGGCTACTTCTTGTTCATCTTCTCTTTACTGCCTTGAAGCCACCATTCCTCCTTCTCTGACCTCTTCTGGTTTCCTCACACCCTATCATCGGAGGAATAGTACTTCAGAGGACCTTGATGTCTCTTTATTTGGTGGTGTTTTATATATGATTCCCTTTGTAAATATGTTTCTTTTTCCCCATTTCTTGTGTGTTTTGTTCCTTTTTAGCTTAGTTCTCGTATTTCTATGAGATTCGGAGACTATGCGCGTTTTATGTGTTTTGTAGGTGTTTTGGCATGGATCAAGGGTCGTTTTAAAGGAGAATCGGAACATGGAGCAAGGCCCGAGCTTAAGAGGGAAAGAGAGGAGCAAGCCATGAAGAAGAACAAGAGAAAAGGCAACAAGAAGAAGGTGGAACGAGGTACGGATCGAGTTGGAACCAACGCCGAACCCGAGATGATTTTTCGACCTCGGACCGACTTGCCTAGTAAGTTGGGCCCGAGGTGCTCCGTGTCGGTCCGAGTTGGTCACTGGCTGGATTGGGCTCCAAGGCACGAAATTGTAAACTACCACTTTTTTCCCTCATCTATAAAGGCTCTCTTATCTTTTGCATGTATTGGCGGTGGCAAGAAGAGAACGGGAGCAACGGATGAGGGCCGAGGCTCAACTCAACGCTCTACCCCGGAATGCACGCCAATACATGCATCCGGAGTTGAGGGTACCCGAATTGGTTATTGTGCTTCCCGAGGTTGCCAAGAATTTTGAGATCAAGACGCAATTCATCTCCCTCATCAAGCGTGATCAATTCGAGGGCCGTCCACATGAGTGTCCTATAGAGCACGTCAAACGCTTTATGGACATGTGTGAGACGATCTCTACCGACGAGGAGACGATGGAGTATGTGCTTCTAAAGGCGTTCAAGTGGTCACTTGGGGGCAAGGCCACACATTGGCTCGAGATCCAAGCCCCTAGGTCGATCACAACTTGGAAGGCACTCCATGATGCTTTCTTGATGAAGTTCTTCCCGCCCTCAAAGACAACCGAGCTAAGAAGGAAAATTGCAAGCTTTCAACAAGGTCCGAATGAGCCTCTCTTCGAAGCATGGGACCGTTTCAAGGAGATGTTGCGCCAATGTCCTACTCATGGCCAACAACCATATGTGCTCCAAGACATCTTTTTCCAAGGCATCAATCCGGCAACGAAGGACAAGCTCAATCTCCACACCGATTGTGGGTTCATAGACTTGACACCGGATCAAGCTTGGGAGCTACTTGACAAGCTATCCGATTACGAGGCCATGTATGGGGTGAGTCAAGCTAGCAAAGAGGTGAAAGTTCAAGGTGAAGGTGCAAGGAAGTTATATGATCCAAAGGGAGAAGACATTGACAAGGATGTGAAGCTCCAATTCCTTGAAGGTGAAGTGAGCAAGCTTAAGAGGCAAGTCTACTACTACAAGCAAAATGCTAGAGCTTGTGAGGAGTGTGGATCCTTTGCACATGCTACACAAGTTTGTCCGAATGTCAGCCAAGTGCGCTTGGCCGAGCAAATTGAGGAGGCAAACTATGTTCGAGGAAATTTCGGTGGAAGAGGCAACTTCAACAATGGTGGTAATGGCCGGTGGAACAACGGTCAAGCTCAAGGCTACAACAACAACTTCAACCAAAACGAGCCAACGGCGCCGCAACCACCACCATATAGGCCACCGGGATTCAATGAGCTACAATCATTGGCTCAAGAGATGAGGGATGGGTTTAAGGAAATGAGGACCCAATTCAATGAGTTTGGTGCATGGAGGAGGCAAGTCGACAATCAATTTGCCCAAATTGCAACTCAAGCCCCGAGAGAGAATGAGAGACTTCCGGGCCGACCCGAGGAGAACCCCCGAGCTCAAAACAATCAAAATGAAGTCCGGGCAATTGGATTGAGAAGTGGCCGAAACCTACCCGAGCCACACATGCCTAAGAAGAATGAAGAGAGCCGGACCGACTTACCCAGCAAGTCGGGTCCAAGGTTCCCTGAAGTCGACCCAGCAGGAAGATCAACTCCTCTGCCCCGGACCGAGGTTGAGAGTGAGTCGGGCCCGACGTACCCAGATGTCGATCCGACTACTCTACCTCATCTCTGCCCCAGGACCGTGATACACGACATCGGGCCCGACGTGGTGCCTAAGTCGGTCCAACCAGGAAATGTTGCAAGTGAAGTGGGGAAGTCCAAGGAGGTTGATCCAAGCAAGATTCAAGGTGCAACAACTCTTCCATATCCCTCAAAGAAGCCGAAAGATGTTGTTGAGGACAGGTTCAAGAGGTTTCTCAAGCTTTTGCAAGGTTTGAACATCTCTATCCCGTTCACCGATGCATTGAGCAAGATGTCATCCTATGCCAAGTTTTTAAAGGAGATTTTGAGCAAGAAGAGGTCCATAGTTGAAATGCAAGATGAGGTCAAGACCTTGGAGTTACCGCAAAATCTAGGAGATCCCGGTCGGTTTGCTATCACTATTGGTGTGGGGTCTCAAAACTTCCAAGCCTTATGTTACCTTGGGGCAAGTGTTTCGGTGATGCCCGCTAGTATTTGGAGAAGGGCAAATTTAGGTGAAATTGAGCCGGCCGATATGTCCCTAACTATGGCCGACGGTTCCATCATCAAGGCTAAGGGAATATTGGATGACGTGCCGGTGCGAGTTGGAAAGTACTTTGTTCCCGATGATTTTGTGATCTTGGACATGCACGAGGACCCCTTGGTCCCAATAATCTTAGGAAGACCATTCTTAGCTACGGCGGGGGCAAGGTTTGATGTCAAAAACGGCAAAGTTTCCTTTGAGATTGGTGAAGAAAAGGTCGATTTTCACTTCAACAAGGCTTTGAATGAGCCGAACGCCTTGGCTATCCTCAAACTTGAAGAGAGTGCCAAGAGAAAAAGAGAAGAAGTGGAAGTTGCTAGAGAGGTCATTGTGTTGAGAAGTGATGAAGGGTTCAATAAACAAATACAAGCAAGGGAGTTGTTGGAGCAAGCTGAGGAACAAGATGAGTCAAGGATCAATGCTAGCCCAAGGAGAAATGAAGAGTATCCTTACTTATATCCTTTTGACGTTGGTGATGACCACAATTCTTTCCAAACTTTTGATTCCTACATTTGTTTAAGTGATTTGAAAGATGACTTAGGAGACTCCTACATTTGCCTTAGTGACTTGAAAGATGAATTGGTAGAATCTCCTAGGAATTCGTTGGATAACTTTGGTGTAGGAAAAGAGGAACATGATGGAGCAAGTAGGAGGAGAAATCTCATTCGTTGGAGGATTATGATGAGAGAGGCCCGAGATCGGAGAGCCATGCCTATATAGACCATCGTTGGTGGTTTTATGGATATGAGGGCAATGGGAATGGGCACAACGATGGCGAGCAATTCACCGTGTTTCACCCGCCATGAGATTGAGGTTAGGAAGTCAAGCTAGTGACTCTAAACGAGCGCTTCTCAGGAGGCAACCCGAGTTAGTAGCTTTCTTTTCATAATTTTAGTTTGATTTTTCTTAGTTTAGCCTAGCTTTTCTCTAACCAATCTCTATCTAGTGTTTTGTGGATTTTTGGTGTTGTGTATTCTTCAAGGTTGTGTAGGATTTGAGGTGAAAAAATAAATAAATGGAAATATGGAGAAAGAAGTTGCAAGAGGATGGAGTAAAATTGGTGACCCGAACACCCCACATCGAGCCCAGGTAAGTCGGGCCCGACACAGGGACGTCGGTCCACGACGTCGGTCCGACCCGATCGGACTGGGTGGAATGCCATTTTTGCCCTTTGACCTAATTTGTCCCTTTCCCCCATTAAATGCCATCCCCCACCTACCTACCATCTTCATATTAACCACCATTCCCAAAATACAACCCATCTCCCTCACACTCTCAAAATCGGCCCCCCTCTCACCATACTCGATCCACACATCTCTCCCTTTCTTCATCTCGATCCAATCACAAAAAGGCCTCCCAAGCCTGATTCCAAAGAGAAATTTCGAGTTCAATCTCGTTCTTCATCCCCCATCTCGATCTAGGTTGAGAAAGTTTGAGTTCTAAGTAGATTGTTTGTTTAAAAGTCCAATACTCTTCAAATCCGGTATGTGTTACTTGATCCCTACCTATTTCCTTGGAGATTTTGTGCTTTCATTGCATAGATTGAGTAATGTCATGTTTGATTGAGAGTTTGAGCTTGAGCATCAATGGTGGATTTGCATGATTTGTGAAATTGAGCTTCACAGTTGTTTATGCATGCTTGGATCCATTTAGAACTTCGATTAGGGATGTTTGATGGTTGAATTTGAAATTTAAGTGCATGATAGAGTGATTTGGGTTGATTTGAGGTTAGAGTCGAAGCATGAACTAGGTCGAGATCGACGTGCCCAGGTAAGTCGGGCCCGAGTTGTGGAAGTCGGTCCATCAAGTCGGACCGAGGTTGAGGATGTGTCGGGCCCGACATAGGTTGGAAGTCGATCCATGTTGCTTTTGCTCTCTTCTTGTGATATCATGTGGATTCATGTGTTTCATTGTTGGCTATAGCTTAATCATGATGTAGTATGATCATTTGCTTAGCCATTGTTAGAAGATATCCATGATGATTCATGTTGGATTGTGATGCATGTGTGTTTAGAGACTAAGTATGGGGTTCCCCTTGTGTTGATGTGTTGATGTGTGTTGATGAGTGCTTTTGTTGAGTTGTATGGAGTTTATCTTGGACCCTTTTGTTTGGTTGGATGTGTGTAGGTACCATGGAGACTAGAGCTTCACCATCTCATGCGGAAAGGCTGAAGAAGAAGTCCAAGAAGTCAAGACAAGAGCCAAAGTTGGATGATGTTTACTTGGAGGATGATGCGCAAGTTGAGAGTTATGCAAGGTATATGGCGCTTAAGCATCACACAAGGTGGCTTGATTGGGAAACCATGAAGAAGATGGACATGGATCAAGCTCTTCCAAGGTGCTACTCCCACATCGGTCTTAATGGGATGCTAAGGTGGGACAACACCCACTATCCCGCCCTCACCTCGGAATTCATGGCCACTTTTGAATGCACTTATGATAATATGGAGGATGAGGAAGGGGCGATCACCTTCCAATTGGGCAATGAGGACCACAATCTCTCTCTTAGGGACTTGGCTACCTACTTCAGGTTTCCATGTCCAAAAGAAGAGACCGACGTCGACAACGAGAAGGTGAACCAAGTGTGGCGGCATGTGGCCGGGAAGAGCGAGATGAGAAAGGGCGCCACTACAACCGAGATTGCTAGCCCTCTTTTTCGGGTCATGGTGCGAATTTTGGGATGTGCAATCTATGCTCGTCATGAGTTGAACAAGCCGATGAAGGAAGATATTATGTTGCTACATGAGACGCTCTTCCACACCGAGAAGCCCATGAACCTTGCATGGGAGTGGGTCAAGATGGTGCGAGACTTCCAAAGCTCCTCTTGGATCTACTTCGGCGGGATGATAGCAAGGCTAGTCGTGCATCTAGGAGTCGACCTTAACAAGTATTCTCCGGCTCCGAATGGTGTTGAGTATATGAACATGAAGTATTTCAAGAAGGCCAACATCATCAAGGAGAAGCTTTACATGACTTCTTTGGCCCCTCACTCGAGCTATGATGGTGTGTCCATCCGGTTGGTGCCCAACCTCTATGATTTTTCTCGGTATCACAATTGGTACCAAGTGTGGGCCGGCAAGCCACACTCATTTGGTGACCCCGAAGGTGCAAGAGAGGGGCGGCGACAACAACCTCAACACATTCGTTTTACTTCCCCTCCATCTTCACCGGATTTTGACCAAGATAACTTTGTGTTTGCACCTCGTGGGGAAGACATGGACGTCGATCAAGAGTAAAATGAAGAAGATGAGCGCTTCCAAGGCTTGATGGCCAACCTCCGAGCCACGCACCAAGCTCCAACATTGGCGGACCGAGGTACACATGACATCGGGCCCGACTTCCATCAAAATCGGTCTGGTGCCTTCTATGGTGATGAGGTCCCGAGGCACTATGAGCATGGAGAGGGGAGTGGTGCAAGGCAAGAACAAGCTCAAGGTGGCGGTTATGAAGGCTACGCCCAATGGTATGGTCCGGGAATGGTGTTTCCCGAGCGACAACAAACGGTGGACATGTCCTTCTTGGCCAACCAAATGGCCCATCTTCAACTTCAATAAGAGAATGTTCTTCAAGAGGTCCATCAAGTGAATCTTCAACAACAATACATGTACCAACAACAACAACAATTGCTTCAACAACAAGGTGCATTCCAAGCTAGCCAAGAAGAGATGAACCGAGCCCTCGGCTACACTAGGCGAGAGGTGGATGAGCTTAGAGAGGTGGAGGACCAAAGGTGACGGGTCCAAGATAGCTTCAACACATGGATGAGCGGGAACTTCCCTTCCCGTGAGGACCAATGGACGCGCCCGGATCCTCAACTCCAACCACCACCACAAGACTTCAACCAAGAGCAAGTGTACGAGAGGGAGCGGCAAGCGAGACTCCAAAGAGGATATAGGCGTGACAACCCCTTCGAGTGATTCTAGACATGCCATTGAAGAATAAAAAAATTGTGAGCCCTTTGTACTCTTCTCTCTTGCTTTTAAGTTTTGGTTTCCTTGTTTGATGGGGAAATCAAAATTTTAAGTATGGGGTGGGGGTAAGTGTGCTCATGATTTCACTTGCTTGTGTGTGTTTGTTATTTTGAGGATATTTGGTTTTCGGTTTCTAGTTTGTGTTTGGGATGTTTGTTTCTTGGTTTGTGGAATGACATGGATGATTGATTTGGTTTTGAATGGATGAGTCTTTGTTTTTGGTTTTGTATAGAGAAAGTTTTGCAAAAATCCATAAAAATTTGAAAAATTGTGTTGAAAACAACAAAAAGATTTTGTGTTTTGTAGTTTTTGGACTAGAAATTCCCATCTTAGATGTCCAAATGAAAGTTAATGATGATGTGAGCATGTAAATTCCTTTGCATATTTTTGGATGGTTTAGCCTCTAAAAAGATGTTGCTTTTGATGTGATCATGATATCTTGCTTGTTTTATTGAACATGTGAGTTCTAGGATGAGTTCTTATGCAACTAAGTATGAGTGACCCTTGTGAGATTGATTTTTGGCCATTTTAGGGATGCTTGTTCATATTTGCATATCCCTCATGTTTCTTGTGTGATTAGCTCATGCATGCTTAGTAAAACTTGCTATTGCGGTGTTTATCTATTTTCCAAGACCGTCATGAGATTTGTCCTAGCATTGTCACATTGATTTTGAACTTTGTTCTTTTAGTCACATAAATGTTCCATATCCTACCATGAAGTGAATCCTTTGTTTGTAGCCCCGTTTTAGCCTAGGCCTTTGTTTGAAACTCCTCAAAAAATATTATTCCTAGCCTTATATGACTTGACCCTTATGGGATTGGACTTTAGAAGAGAGGTTTGGATTGTATTTGAAGAGTTGAGATTCTCTTTGGTTTAAGGGCAAAGAATGGTGTTATGAATCATGTGGGTAGTGCATCTTTGTTGTGCAAAAAGAAAATGAAAGTACAAAGAGCCTAGTTTAAGGGAAAAGAAAATGAAAGTACAAAGGGTCCGACCGAGTTACACACCACATCGGGCACGATGTCATAAGAAAGTCGGTCCAGTGTAGAAAGTGTGGAAAATCCAACAAAAAGCCTAAGAGCAAAGATGAAGTGGAATGTTAAGTGAAATTTTGGGTTGAGAGGAAAAATGTTAAGTCTTTTAGATGAGTGTGAAATTGATTGTGGAATTTTGGTGAAGTTGGTGAGAGTTTAGGTTGTTCAATCCCCAATGTAAGCACCACAAGACCAAATAATTCCCACCTTGAGAAATACCAAAAGCCCCATTACATCCCGGCCGAATGGAACCTCTTTGAGGACCTCCATTGAGCCAAGTTCGAATTCTTTGTGTACTTTGTATTAGGCATCTCTAGGTGGAGGATTTGGTGATATTAGCTTCAATAGTAAAGTCCTTACTTGCATGATTTTTGAGCTTGAGTGTTCATTGCTATACCCATACACATGATGAGTGATACACATTCACATATCCCTAAAGTGAGGCTTACTTGCATTGACTCTATTCCTTGGAACACTTAATCATGTGTGATGATGTAATCTTGCTTGAATATCAATCACTTGTGCTTAAATGTGTTTTCATATGAGGCTTTACTTGAAGATTATGTTTCGGTCTTGCTTACATTGTTATTGCTTGAGGACAAGCAAGTTTAAGTATGGGGTATTTTGATGTCTCTTTATTTGGTGGTGTTTTATATATGATTCCCTTTGTAAATATGTCTCTTTTTCCCCTTTTCTTGTGTGTTTTGTTCCTTTTTAGCTTAGTTCCCGTATTTCTATGAGATTCGGAGACTATGCGCATTTTATGTGTTTTGTAGGTAAATTGGCGTGAATCAAGGATCTATTTGAAGGAGGATCGAGACATGGAGCAAAGGCTGAGCTTAAGCGGGAAAGAGAGGAGCAAGCCATGAAGAATAACAAGAGAAGCCAACAAGAAGAAGGTGGAACGAGGTCCGGACCGAGTTGCAACAACGTCGGACCCGAGATGATTTTTCGACCTCGGGCCGACTTGCCCAGTAAGTCGGGCCCGAGGTGCTCCGTGTCGGTCCGAGTCGGTCACTGGCTGGATTGGGCTCCAAGGCACGAAATTGTAAACTACCACTTTTGCCCCTCATCTATAAAGGCTCTCTTATCTTCTAATTGGAAGAAGGTTCCCACACACTTAGGAGGAACCATCTCTCAAAAACTCTCAAGAGGATACTTGGAGAGCAAGGAGGAAGGAGAGGAGAATGAGAAGAGAGGGAATCGGCATAGGAGAAGGAGATTTGATAGGTTTGGTTGATAGATTAGTTTTGCCTTGTTTTGATTTTGTGGATTTGGAAACCTTGTTTTGATTTTGTGGATTGCTTTTGATTTGTGAATGAAATTTGGCTTTGGTTTGAGATTGATGATGTTGATTGCTTTGCTTTGTGATTTGTTTGCTTTCTTTGTTTGCCATATGGAGTAGATCTCCTTGATCTTGGGTTATGGGGGAAAACTCTAGCTAGGTTGGGCTAGAAACCCCAATTCCATAAGCCATAAGTGCTTGATCTAGGAACCCACTCTACATAGAGCTACAATTCCTTATGAAAGTAAGGAATCAAGGCTTGTGATTGGCAAAGTAACGAAAGTGAACATTTGTCCATCTCAAGACCTTGCTTCGAAGGGGATATCCCCAATGATCGATGTGTAGAAGTGGTTGGAACGAGGGTGAAAGCACCTCGATCCTATTCCGATCATCACTTATTGCTTGAATTGGGGTGGAAAAGCCTTAATCTACTAGAGAAGGAACCCAAAAGCCCAAGATCTACTTTCAATCTTTGAGTTCGACAAAACCAGCTACATCGGGCCCGACTTGCTCTACGTCGGTCCCGACTTCCCTCTTTGTCGCCAACATCGGGCCCGACGTGACACTTGTGTCGGTCTCGACTGTTCTCTTTGTTATCCTTTGTTTTAAGTTCTCCTTTCCAGCTTTCTAGTGTTTAGGCACCTCAATCGAGTAGATTTCCCGAGCGTTCGACACCCACCACATGCTACAACGTGGTCGGGTTATAAATTGTATCTCTAGACCCTCGCATTCGTGAGCGATCAGAACTCCACATCTTTTCCTTCTCTGCGGGGTTCCCTTCGCATGCAGAGGTGTTCCTTCCTCCCCCTGGTGTCCATGCGAATTTTTGTGCCGACGATTGGGTGTGCTTGTACGATTACCCTTTTCGTATTGGCCACCGTTTTCCGTTTTCTCCTCTAGTCGTCGATTTTTTGTCCACCCTCAAGGTTTCTCCGGGGTAATTAATTCCCCAAGTTTGGAGACTTCTGCTTTCCGTTGATCGATTATGTTCTTCTCAAGGCCTTCCCTTCAAAGCTGCCGACTTTTTCTTGAATTACCGCTTGTCTAAGGGTGGTCTTGGTCGCTTAACCTTGAAAACCTTCACCAATAGATCCGACTTAGTTTTCAACATATCGAAATCTGACCGGGGTTGGGCTGACAAGTTCTTCTTCATGAAATTATCTTCCCTGAGAATTGATACTTCTTTCCTGAAAAGCCATTGGTGTTCAACAGGTAGTGTTTCCCTCTCGTACTTGTTGATCCCCATTCGAATCTAACCTTTGGCTGCTTGTTGGTTGTTGTTATTTCTGTGCAGAGAATCTCGTTACTCCTACACCTCGCAAGGTGTCATCTCAAGTCATTTCCCACATCGAGGCTCTTCCGTTGGAAGACAGATCGTACCCCAGATTAGTGAAAGCGTGTTTGGCTGAACCCGAAGATACCGAGATGTCGAGTAAGTTCTTTTCTTCTTATTCCTCCCTGTTTTTACGTCTTCATCTTCTATTGACTCTGTTGCTCCACCTTGCCAGGCTCTAGAACCACCAGATCTACTACTGCGTTATCAACTTTGGAAAGGGTCGAGGCCATGAAGAAGAGGAAAGCGGACACAACCTCCACTGTGGATACGTCTTTCATGGTGTCCTTGCCTCCCAAAGTGGTAGGCGATTCTCCTAAGGCCTCTATATCAAAGAAAGGTGCATCTTCTCGCATGACGGATCTCCCCAGCACCATGATGTCCCCGGATATGGACGCTGAGAAGTGCTTGAAATCTTTGATGCCTCTGCAAGTGGACCGCCTTCATGGTTCAAGCCATCGATCTTCTTTTCCTGAGTTTCTCGGCGAAATACTAGCAGTCCAGTGGCAGGTACTTAACAGGTCTCTTCGCTCTTACTGCTAATTGTCTGGATGTCTACTTAATCCATACTTGTTGCCTAGGGCCTCCAACTCACTTTTGCGGCTTATGACACCTTCAAAGATTACCTTGAGCAACTGGCTCAGAGTAAGATCAACACGCAGCTTGAAAAGGATAGGTTTGTCATCTTGGGACAGGAGAAGAAGGTTCTAGAGAGGAAGGTCATTGATCTGCAAAGTGCCCTCGAGAGAGCTATGGAGGACTCCAAGGCGTGGGAAGACAAGTTCAAGGAAGCATTGAAGAAGAGTGTCGCTCTTGCTCAAGAAGTTGAGGATACGGCTGACTACTGGTCTCTTAGAGCTCGTGTCGAGACGATTGAGGAGTTTGCTACTGGGAAACACTCTTCCTGGGATGCTGCAAAAGAGAGGGAGCAATTCGAGAACTTGTTTCCTGAGGAGGCCAATGTGTCCAACAAATCTTCTCTCATCGACGACATTTCACAAGTCGCCAAAGAAGTAGCCCAGGTCGAGATGGATAACCAGAAGTCAGCCGAGAGCACAGACAAAGAATGACTCCTTTCCGTTTTTTCTATTTTTCGAACTCTTGTCCTACCCCAGTATGTTGGGGCCTTTAAAACTTTATGTTTTTGTTTGGCCGCTCGTGTAAGGGCCTAGTTGTGGAAAACTTTGCACCCCATGATGGTTTTCTTTGGGGTTATGTTTATTTTGATAATATTTTGCTATGGCCTTGGATCTGTGTTTGACTTTTTTGCAGGTAGAACAGGTTAAATGATGGAGAATGAAGATCAACACGTTTGAGGAGAAATTGACTTGTTTGATATATGGGCTTGTAATTTAGTGATAAGCTCATCGTTGTATAGCGCTTTTTTGTGTAAGATGCAGAGGAAGAGAAAAAATGATGTATTTGTCTGAAAGCAAGTATTGATAATAAAATTACAAACTTTTGATGAAACTTCTCTTGCTCTAGAGTCTTTGTTACACGTTCTTATCTCTTGCATCTTATTGACTAGTCTTTGTGTGCACATCGTTGCCTGATCATAAGGCGAGGGCCTTTGTTTTGGCCTGTAACGTCACAAGGCGTCCCTTATTAGTTTTTACGAAACGTTGTTGTCTTATGTATGTATAAAGATGTAATGATATAATGTGAAAGGAAAAAGTTTGTGAAGTATACCTTATCGCGATTCATGCGTTTTAAAAGTGATACAACTTCAAGTTCATCGCGTTCCAGCTTCTGGGGACCGTCTTCCCATCTTGTGACATCAACTCGTAGGCTCCTTGTCCTACGATCTTTGTGATCTGATATGGTCCTTCCCAATTTGCCCCCAACTTGCCAGCATTCAACTCCTGCGTATTCTGGAAGACTTTTCTTAATATCCAATCTCCCACTTGGAACACCTTTGCATTAACGCGTTTGTTGTAATCCGAGCTACCCCCTGTCTATATGCTGCCATACGAACCGATGCCTCATCTCGTAACTCGTCGACCGTGTCTAAGTGGTGTAACATGTTAGGTAGGTTTGATTCTTCGGTGGTGAGTCCATATCGAACTGTGGGCAAAGTTACCTCTACTGGTAACACGGCTTCACATCCATAAACTAAGGAGAAAGGTGTATGGCCTGTGGCAGTCTTAAGGGTTGTTCGATCTGACCATCGGATAAGGGGTAACTCGTCTACCCATTTCCCCTTTGCCTCTTTGGTCGCTTCTTCAGGTTGTTGATGATTACTTTGTTACTTGCTTCTGCTTGACCATTGGCTTGGGGATAACTTGGTGTTGACATCACCAATTGAATGTTGTATTGCTAGCAGAATGATCTCGTCTTGTCACTAATGAACTGGGACCCGTTGTCGCACACTATGGTAGACGGTATTCCAAATCTGCTCAAGATGTTTCTCTTTATGAAAGAGATGACCTGGGTGTCTTTGACTTCTTTGAAGGCTTCGGCCTCAATCCACTTGGAGAAGTAGTCAGTCATTGCTAAAATGTAGACGCGTTGTCCTGAAGCTGGAGGAAGCTTTCATACGATGTCCATTCCCCATTTCATGAATGGCCAAGGGGAAGTTATAGGATGTAATAGCTTCGAAGGTTGATGTGGTATAGGTCCATGACGCTAGCACGCGTCACATTTGTGAGCGAACTCTATTGCGTCTTTATTCATAGTAGGCCAATAATAACTCATCATGCTCGCCTTCTGTAATATTCGGTAATATTTCGATTTTTCTTATTATTATTCTATTTTTAAGCTTTTTGAATTTCGTGTTGGGACTACTTAGCCTATAAGTAATCTCGGATATATAAAAGTATTTAATTTTTAATTTTTAAGATAAAATAATTATATTTTGAAAAGTTTTTAATTTAAATGTAATTAATAATTATTTCAGGGTAAAGTTTGTAGTAAAGGAGATTTGAGGGTAGAAACCGTAAATTTTTATAAAGATAAACTGACTTTCTCATTTGCATATATATATATATATATATATATATATATATATATATATATATATATATATATATGTACATGTTTATGTACAATTCTCATAAGAAGAACACCGAGAGGAAGGAAGGGGGAGAGAGAGAGAGAGAGAGAGAGAGAGAGAGGAGGGAATTAGTCAGTGTTGGGTTCGTTCGTCGGGTCGGATTTTGGAGTTCAGGCATTACTTGGTAAGTTTTAATTAGTTAATAGTTTGTTTAGATTTTACTAATTTTTCCAGATCTGGCTTTACAATTGTTTGGATTTAAAAATCAGTCGATTTATAGTTCTCTGAGGGTATTTTTGATATCCGATTTACAATTGGTAAAAGATTTTAGAGTAATTTTAGGATATTGTTTTGTAATGATATTAGGGAGACCTTTGATCCAGTTTTTCAGAAAGGTTTAAACTAGAAAAATGTTCTTTTATATATCTAGTATATTCATGTCAAGTTTTAAAGGATTTCGAATTATACACAAGAAGTTATAAAACATCCTAGCTTTTCTTTGATTTTAGGGTTAGAGTTTGTAAGAGTTAAAAGGCTATTATTATTCATTAGGGTTTATATATGCATATAGGAGCATGAGTCCTAGGTTGTGATCGGAGACGAAGGGCAAAGCCAGGCTATCTGTCTTAGACGGGGTTTCGCGTTCTATGATAATTAGTGGTTTCTTGGCGTTGGAAATTCGTCCTCAAGGTAAGTCGTTTACGACTTGCTCAGTTGTTGTTCAATACTTGTTAGACTTCATGTGGTGCTTGTAGGATTGGTTTTGGGGAACTAGTCCCTAGATGCTTATTTTATGAAAAAGGTTTACTTGTGTATGATATGTGTGAAATGAATTTCATTAGGCTTTCATAGGATGTGAAGTTTTCGAATATTTTCTCTATGTTGGTACCGTTCTCGGCATGACCATGTGCATAGTCCTCTGGGTTGAAGTGACGGCTACGTATGGTTACGTGTCAGAGAATCGTGCCCCTTCAAAAGTAAAGCTATCTGTGTTTTGGGAAAGTGCTCCCGAGGAGGCTTGACCCTGGATTAGGAGGATGGAAATTGTAAAGGGTGGGAGGTCGTGCCTCGGCACCGTGGGCGTAGGGTTGATAAGCGCCATGGAATGGAACGGTGGAAGAATGGTTGTATTGTTTTGCTTGGACTTGTATGTGTGAATGTGTATGGAAGTTTGATATGTGGTTTGTGTTTATGATCTATGTTTATGATCTATGGGAAGTGAAGTATGAATTTAGAACTGATATGTGTTGTAATCATGCGAACCTTGTTTGTGTATATGTAGACACTTGATTGGTTTTTAAACGTCTTACTAGTATCGTATGGATTCTAGCTTGTATTAGAAGGGTAGTTGACCCTTCGGGGACTTGTTTTTTTTTTAGTTTCAGGTAAAGACAAGG
Source organism: Fallopia convolvulus (assembly GCA_964016875.1). Taxonomy (NCBI): domain Eukaryota; kingdom Viridiplantae; phylum Streptophyta; class Magnoliopsida; order Caryophyllales; family Polygonaceae; genus Fallopia; species Fallopia convolvulus. The sequence goes on from OZ024720.1 coordinate 15,990,458, forward strand.
GACCCATGATGGAACCTCGGCTGAATGATGGAACAGGTCGTTGAAGGCCGCGTCATTAGGATGGGTTCAGTTGGGAGAAACGGTGGTTACTTTTTGGTATCTTTTATATAATATGTGGTTTTGATAAAGAAAGGGTAGTGGTATGTTAATGAAAGATTTCTAGGAAGTGTTGTAAATTATGTTGTTTTTGGTTTCATGCATGTTTTCTATACTTGGGTTTTATAAATATCGGTTGGATGTTTTATTCATGTCTTCTCGTCATGCCCGAGTTGCAAGATCCAAGTGAACTCGTTGTCAAACTAGCCTATGTAGTACCTACTAAGGTCTACTACCGAGTAGAACCCGGTGTAAGGACGGGGTGTTACAAATTAGTATGAGAGCCAGGTTGACAACAAGGGCACATGGAACTGAACAACGAGTGTACTCGAGGTCCAACCTAAAACTAAAACCGGCCGATTATTTCAAATTATTTCAATGGGGTAGTCATATTGCATTTACAAGGTAGATGACACGCCTCGACTCTATCGTCATCAGCCGAAGGACCTCATGTAGACTAGTAAGTTATTTTGTTAACTTCAGTTAAAGATAGTTTAAATAGTAAAACATCCGTTTACAGATGGCTCCACAAACTAGAGCTGGAGCAGCTAAAGCATGAAGGAAAAGTAGTGGTAGAGGACGTGGTAGGGGCCGTGTTGGAAACAAAGAAGATGCTCCTGTCGTGGGAGAGCCACACCCTCCTCAAGAGGAGGTTGTTGAGAATGTTGGACCTGTAGTGATTCACCATCAAGGGGGAAATGTTTCGGTTGTTGGGAACAGGGTCCCTGCTAATGGAGTCAACATGCACCAAGCCAGAGTAGAGGCCGTGGTGCGGGAGCTAGCACTACCGGGGGCAACTAGCCTCGGGTATTCGAGATGAGAAGGTTTGATGCCTTGAATGCTCCGACTGCCACAGGTACGATTTGGATTAAGTCTAAACCTATGCATATCTTGTTTGATACGGGTGCTACGCACTCTTTTGTGTCCTATGCATGCGTTGATAGACTAGGGTTGACTTGCTCGGAGGGTACATCCTTTATGGTGGGACTGCCCAATGGTAGTAAGGTGAGAGGAAATAGAGAAATACTTCATTGTCCTATTAGGATTGGGGGTAGGGATTGGTTTGTAGACTTTATTATGATACTGTTGTCGACTAGTGATGATGTTATTTTGGGGATGGACTGGATGAGACGTTATAAAGCAGTATTAGATGCACATAGCGGTACAGTCACTGTGACTGCAGATGATGGGACAATACATGTATGTCAAGATCCAAAGCAGGAGGGTCCAGGATCAGTGATCAGTATGGTGAAAGCCGCTAAGTTGCTTAATGATGGGTGTGTGGGTTATTGGTGTTATGTTCTAGAAGGAGACAAGAAAGGACCGTGTATTCAAGATATAACAGTAGTCTGTGAGTTTGAAGACGTTTTTCCAGATGAACTTCCAGGGCTACCTCCTCAACGAGAGGTGGACTTTAATATTGGATTAGATCCAGGAACAAGACCAATCTCAAAAGCCATGTACTGTATGGCTCCAATGGAGATGCAAGAGCTGAAGGCTCAATTGGAGGAGTTACTAGAGAAAGGATATATACGTCCAAGTGCATCACCATGGGGAGCTCCAGTATTGTTTGTGAGAAAGAAGGACGGTTCCCTACGTTTATGTATTGATTATCGGGAGCTAAACCGAGTTACTATTAAGAATAAGTACCCTTTGCCTCGTATTGATGACTTGTTAGACCAGTTGCAAGGGGCTATTGTGTTCTCAAAGGTGGACCTCAGATCAGGCTATCATCAATTGAGGATTCGGGAAGGGGATATTCCCAAGACGGCTTTCCGAACAAGGTACGGGCACTATGAGTTTGTAGTAATGCCGTTCGGATTGACTAATGCACCTGCGGTGTTCATGGAATTAATGAACCGGGTGTTTATAGACTATTTGGATAAATTTGTGGTTGTCTTTATTGATGATATACTGATTTATTCTCAAAGAACTGAGGAGCATGCAAAGCACCTTAGATTAGTTTTGGAAGTGTTAAGACACCACCGACTATTTGCTAAACCGTCCAAATGTGAGTTCTGGCTACCAGAAGTTACTTTCCTAGGTCATGTTGTATCCGCTAAGGGAGTCATGGTAGACCCCTTAAAGATTGAAGTTGTGAAGGCTTGGGAACCCCCGAAGAATGTGAAAGAGGTACGGAGTTTTTTAGGATTGGCAGGGTACTACAGGAGATTTGTCGACGGGTTTTCACGAATAGCTCAACCATTTACCAACTTACTGAAAAAGACCACTCGTTTTGACTGGAAAGATGCTTGTCAAAGGGGCTTCGATGAGTTGAAGGAGAAGTTGAATTCAGCTCCAATACTTGCTTTTCCTCAAGGGAATGAAGGCTTTGTGATTTACATTGATGCCTCAAAGGTAGGCTTAGGTTGTGTATCAATGCAGAATGACAGGGTAATTGCATATGCTTCCAAGCAGTTGAAACCAAACGAGTTGAATTATCCAACCCATGATTTAGAGCTGGCAACAGTGATTCATGCTCTAAAGATATGGCGTCATTACTTGTATGGAAGTACATGTAAAGTGATGACAGACCATAAGAGCCTTAAGTACATTTTTACTCAGAGAGAATTGAACATGAGACAACGGAGATGGCTTGAATTACTGAAAGATTATGATTTAGAAATCTTGTATCATCCCGGAAAGGCGAATGTAGTTGCTGATGCTCTTAGCAGAAAAACGCCGCAAGAGCATATGTTGTGTCACTTGACTACCTAACCAGAGTTACAAAGAGAACTGATAAGGTATGAGATTGAGGTACAGATTCAGCGCTATCAAGATAGACTAGGCCGTATAGATTGTCAGCCAACCTTAATTGAGGAAATACGACTTAAGCAGGAGACTTGTTTGATGATTCAAGAGTTGAGGCAGAAAGTGAGTCGTGGAGAGGCATCTGCTTTTAAAGAACATGTTGATGGTACTTTGAGACTGAATGGTCGAATTTGTGTACCTCAAGATGAGGAGTTGAGAAAAAAGATATTACGAGAGGCTCACGCTACTCCTTATTAAATCCACCTGGGAGCTAGTAAGATGTACAAGGACTTGAAGCAATATTACTGGTGGGACGGAATGAAGCCTGATGTAGCGAAATTCGTAGCAAAGTGTCAGGTCTGCCAGCAAGTAAAAATAGAGCACCAAAGACCAGGTGGAATGCTCAAACCACTTCCAGTTCCAGAATGGAAGTGGGAGGACATTTCCAAGGATTTTGTTACCGGACCGCGGATTAGTAGAGGACATGATACAATATGGGTTGTCGTGGACAAACTGACCAAGACTGCTCATTTTCTGCCCATTAGAGAGAATTGGCTAGTGAGTAAACTAGTAGAGGTGTTCATGAAACAAATAGTGAGATTACATGGAGTGCCCAAAACGATTTTTTCTGATCATGATGGACGGTTTACCTCCAATTTTTGGAAAAAAGTGCAAAAAGCTTTAGGAACCAAGCTACATTTCACGACTGCTTACCACCCGCAGTCAGATGGCCAATCTGAGTGGACAATTCAAACATTAGAAGATATGTTGAGATCATGTGTGTTGGATTGGGGAGGAAACTGGTCTGATCACTTGGAATTAGTTGAGTTTGCATAAAATAATAGTTGGCACTCTTCGATTCAGATGGCACCATATGAGGCTTTATATGGGAGGAGATGTAGGACACATCTATGTTGGGACGATCCATCAGACGTTGTAGATGGAATGCCTCATATGATTCAGGAAACAGTTGAAAAGGTGGCTTTGATTCGAGAACGTATGTTGACAGCACAGAGTCGTTAGAAATCTTATGCAGATAAGAGGCGAAGACCATTGGAATTCGAGGTAGGAGCACATGTTTGGGTGAGGGTATCGCCGACTCGTGGGGTTAGAAGATTTGGAGTGAAAGGAAAGTTAAGTCCTCGGTACATCGGGCCATTTGAAATTCTCGAGAGGGTAGGCGAGGTAGCCTACAAGTTGGCAATACCACCAACTTTAGAAGGAGTTTATTCTGTTTTTCATGTGTCACAATTGAGGCAGTATGTGCCTGATCCTAGTCATAGACTCAACTATGAAGAGTTAGAAATTGAGCCAGATCATACTTTCCAAGAACAGCCAATAGCAATCTTAGGTAGACGGTTGAAAAAGCTGTGAAATAAAAAGATACTACTCGTGTTGATTCAGTGGTCCCGACAAGGAGTTGAAGAGGCAACTTGGGAGACTGAGACGAGAATAAGTGAGAGCTATCCGGAGTTGTACCCGGTTTTAGTTGAGGCGTTTGAGAATAAGAGTTAGTGGTGATTAAGGGTTATAGTTATGGGTAGTTGTAACTATTTGTGTGCTTTGTTCGACTTGACCTTGTGTGCTTGACTTGTTTGGTAATTGCTGGTAGTGTTCTGATGATGTCAATTACGTATTGTTGACTTGTGTGAAAAACTAAGCAACGTAATGAGTTCGTTTTCCTATACATTGGGAAGTATCGGGACGATACTTTATTTAAGGGGGGTAGAATGTAATATTCGGGAATATTTCGATATTTTTTTATTATTATTCTATTTTTACGCTTTTTGAATTTCGTGTTGGGATTACTTAGCCTATAAGTAATCTCGGATATATAAATGTATTTAATTTTTAATTTTTAAGTTAAAATAATTATATTTTGAAAAGTTTTTAAGTTAAAAGTAATTAATAATTATTTCAGGGTAAAGTTTGTAGTAAAGGAGATTTGAGGGTAGAAACCGTAAATTTTTATCAAGATAAACCGACTTTCTCATTTGCATATATATATGTACATGTTTATGTACAATTCTCACAAGAAGAACACCGAGAGGAAGGAAGGGGAGAGAGAGAGAGGGGGGGGGTGGAATTAGTCAGTGTTGGGTTCGTTCGTCGGGTCGGATTTTGGAGTTCAAGCATTATTTGGTAAGTTTTAATTAGTTAATAGTTTGTTTAGATTTTACTAATTTTTTTCAGATTTGGCTTTACAATTGATTGGATTTAAAAATCAGTCGATTTATAGTTCTCAGATGATATTTTTGATATCGGATTTACAATCGGTAAAAGATTTCAGAGTAATTTTAGGGTATTGTTTTGTAATGATATTAGGGAGACCTTTGATCCAGTTTTTCAGAAAGTTTTGAACTAGAAAAATGTTCTTTTATATATCTAGTATATTCATGTCAAGGTTTAAAGGATTTCGAATTATACACAAGAAGTTATAAAACATCATGGCTTTTTGTTGATTTTAGGGTTAGAGTTTGTAAGAGTTAAAAGGCTATTATTATTCATTGGGTTTTATATATGCATATAGGAGCATGAGTTCTAGGTTGTGATCAGAGACGAACGGCAAAGACAGGCTATCTGTCTTAGACGGGGTTTCGCGTTGTATGATAATTAGTGGTTTCTAGGCGTTGGAAATTCGTCCTCAAGGTAAGTCGTTTACGACTTGCTCAGTTGTTGTTCAATACTTGTTAGACTTCATGTGGTGCTTGTAGGATTGGTTTTAGAGAACTAGTCCCTAGATGATTATTTTATGAAAAAGGTTTACTTGTGTATGATATGTGTGAAAAGAATTTCATTGGGCTTTCATAGGATGTGAAGTTTTCGAATATTTTCTCTATGTTGGTACCGTTCTCGGCATGACCATGTGCGTAGTCCTCTGGGTTGAAGTGACGGCTACGTATGGTTACGTGTCAGAGAATCATGCCCCTTCAAAAGTAAAGCTATCTGTGTTTTGGGAAGTGCTCCCGATGAGGCTTGACTCGGGGTTAGGAGGATGGAAAATGTAAAGGGTGGGAGGTCGTGCCTCGGCACCGTGGACGTAGGGTTGATAAGCGCCATGGAATGGAACGGTGGAAGAATGGTTGTATTGTTTTGCTTGGACTTGTATGTGTGAATGTGTATGGAAGTTTGATATGTGGTTTGTGTTTATGATCTATGTTTATGATCTATGGGAAGTGAAGTATGAATTTAGAACTGATATGTGTTGTAATCATGCGAACCTTGTTTGTGTATATGTAGACACTTGATTGGTTTTTAAACGTCTTACTAGTATCGTATGGATTCTAGCTTCTATTAGAAGGGTAGCTGACCCTTCAGGGACTTGTTTTTTTTTAGTTTCAAGTAAAGACAAGGGACCCATGATGGAACCTCGGCTGAATGATGGAACATGTCGTTGAAGGCCGTGACATTAGGATGGGTTCAGTTGGGAGAAATGGTGGTTACTTTTTGGTATATTTTATATAATGTGTGGTTTTGATACAGAAAGGGTAGTGGTATGTTAATGAAATGTTTCCAAGAAGTGTTGTAAATTATGTTGTTTTGGGTTTCATGAATGTTTTCTATACTTGGGTTTTATAAATATCGGTTGGATGTTTTATTCATGTTTTCTCGTCGTGCCCGAGTTGCAGGATCCAAGTGAACTCGTTGTCAAACTAGCCTAGGTAGTACCTAGTAAGGTCTACTACCGAGTAGCGCCCGGTGTAAAGACGGGGTGTTACACCTTCATTGCTAAATTCCGACCCCCTGTATGATTTCCGCATTCCCCATCGTGTATGTCTTGTAACACCTTTTGCACCTCCTCTTCCTTTACGAATCGGGCGTATATTCCTGACGACATCCACTTAAACAAGATGTTATTCTTAACAGTGAAAGTGGAAGCTTTTACCATAAGTCGTTGGGCTTCTTCCTTGTCGTCGGGCAAAACTCCGTCTCGTAACCACTTTAGATAAGGGGTTACCCATGAATTGTCTTCATCAGAACATCGAATCTCAAACATGTCTGCCTCCTTGGTTATAGATGGCGCATCAAGGTACACGAAAGGTATCTTATTGTACTCTCTTGGGTCGATTGCGGATCCGAGGTTGGCTAAGGCATCTTCTTGCGTGTTGGCATCTCGAGGAACTTGCTTTATCTCGAAATGTTTGAAGTGCTTTACGATCTCTTGAACATTTTCTAAGTATGCCTTCATCTTTGAATCCCTGGCAACATATGAGTTCGTAACTTGATTTACAATAAGTAACGAATCGCAAATTACCTCGATCTCTTGTACATTCAAATCATTAGCAACAAGTAACCCTGCAATAAGCGCCTCATATTCTGCTTCATTATTAGTAGCTTTGAATGTACATCGAATAGCCTGAGCTATCCTATCCCCCTGTGGTGACTTCAGGACTACCCCCAATCCTACGTCAATCTGATTCGACGCCCCGTTTGTATGCATCAACCATTTGCCATTTCCTGTCACGTGCAGCACATCTTGGTCTACATTCTCTGAAGCGGTAGGAGTGAAGTCAACCACAAAATCTGCCAATGCTTGAGACTTCATTGCTGTTCTAGGCTCGTACATGATGTCGTAACTATTTAAGTGGATCAACCATCTCGTTAACCGACCTGACAATTATGGCTTTGACATAATACTCTTCATTGGATAGTTAGTTCTCACAATGATAGAATGACTTTCAAAATAAGGACGTAACTTTATTGAAGCCATTACCAAAGATAGTACTAGTTTATCCATGTTTTACTTACGTAATAAATGGGCAACTGGTCTCCATTCTCTTCTCGGATCAAGACGACACTCACTGCTACTTCGGTCACGGCCAAGTATACGTATAATTCTCGCCTGTCTTGGGTTTAGATAATACCTGCGGGTTAGAAATAATTCTTCAATTCCCCAAAGGCTTTTTCATGTACTTCTGTCCACTCGAACGACTTCTTTTTCCTCAGAATGTCGTAGAACAATTTGTTTCTGCTTGAAGATCGTGATATGAACCGGTTAATGCAGCTACACGTCCTGTTAACCTTTGGACATCTTTGACGCACTTCGGTGATTGCAACTCCATTATAGCTTTGATTTGCTCTGGACTCACCTCGATTCCCCTCTGCGTCACTTTGTATCCGAGGAATTTCCCTGATGTCACCCCGAAAGAGCACTTGGTTGGGTTCAACTTCATCTTGTAATTCCGCAAGATCTCGAACGCGTCTTTCAGGTGAGTAATATGGTCTTACGCCTTCAATGACTTGACTAACATGTCGTCTATGTATACCTCCATTGTATCCCCCAGTTTTTCCCGAAACATCTTATTAACCAATCTCTGATAAGTAGCACTTGCGTTTTTTAACCCGAAAGGCATAACCTTATAACAATAAGTTCCTTGATTGGTTACGAATGCAGTTTTTTCTTGATCGTCAGGGTGCATCATTATTTGATGATATCCGCTAAATGCATCCATGAAAGTCAAGAGTTCATGCCTTGTCGTCGCGTCCACCATTGCGTCAATATGAGGCAAGGGGAACGAGTCTTTAGGGCATGCTTTGTTTAAGTCGGTAAAGTCTACGCACACGCGCCATTTACCATTTTTCTTTCTAACGACAACCACATTCGCAAGCCAATCAGGATATTTTACTTCTCTAATCTTTCCAGATTCAAGTAAGGATTTTACCTCATCGTTGATTACTTGATTTCGTTCAGGAGCGAACTTACGCCTTTTCTGTTTCACCGAAGGCACCTTCTTGTTGACGTTTAAGGCGTGAGTGATTACACCGGGATCCATACCCACCATATCCTCGTTTGTCCAAGCGAAACAATCACTGTAGGACCGTAGAAACTCCACTAATTGTTCACGTAAAGTTGGCTCCAGTTCTGCTCCTACTTTGATTTTCTTGGATGGTTCTAGTGGATCAAGAGCCACCTCCTCGAGCTCTGGCGTCTCCGGCTTTACATAGTAAGTGGTTGTTCTACAGTCCTTTAATTGCTAATCTGACACCTTCCTTCCCGCTTCAAGCTGTAGGTTTTTGGAAGTCGTTGCTCTCATTGTTATAGAGTAGCACTCCCTTGCTAATTTCTGTTCTCCTTATATTTCTTGAACTCCCCATGGTGTTGGGAACTTTACGCATTGATGATAGGTAGAGGGGATAGCCCTCATCCCGTGTATCCATGACATGCCCAAAATGACATTAAAAGGTAAAGGACAATCGAGCACTTGAAACTTTACCTGGTAGTTAACTCCTCCTGCGACGGTGGGTAAGGACATCTCCCCTAATGTATTGCGTGATTCCCCGCTGAAGCCTACTAAAGTCGTCGACTTTTTGACAATATCGTCCATCCCGAAACCTAAGCTGTATAAGGCATCCAACATGAGTAAATTAGTAGAGCTTCCGTTATCAACTAAAATTCTTTTGACAAGGAAATTAGCTATTGTTAAAGAAATTATTAGGCAATCATGGTGAACTTCCTCTTCTTCGACATCGTCGAAGGTGATTGGCATCATGGCAAGACTTGCTCGTGAAGGAGCTTTAGGGCATTCTCTTCTTGTATCCCTCGCGATTCTTTTAGCTGCGGAGTATGTTATACCACAAATTTTCGATCCCCCTGTGATGACATTGATTACTCCGGTATGCTTCGGTGGGGGTGGCGGACTGGCTTTCTCTCTGTTACGCTTAACTGCTCTTTCGCTTTTTCTAATATCAATTCGCTGAGATGCCCCCTTTATAACAATTCGCTCACTTCCTTTCGCAACGCGATACACTCGCCAGTCCGGTGTCCATGATCAAAGTGGAAATCACACCATCTAGACTTGTATTCTTGGTGTGCGGGCACATTACTCTTTCGAGGCCATTTAACGGTATCCCCCATAGTGTTAAGGGTTCGAACCACTTCGGTTGCATCCACGCGCAAATTGTAGTGAGAGAGTTTCGGAGGCAGCCTAGGATTCTCATATCTTTCACCTTGTCTGGTCATCATTGCATTAATGGTGGTCTTAACATGAGGTGCGGTAGGGTACGGAGCGTATCTTGTTTCTCGTCTTCTCTATCTCCAGTCGGATCGATGAGGGCTTACTGCTTTTTCGGCGAAGAGGTCGTCTTCCTCTAATCGGACATGGGCTAGCGCTTTTACCTACACTTCATCAAAATTCGAGCAAGGGTATTTAGTCAGTTCACGATATAACTCGGGATTACACATTGATATGCCTCTTCGGAATGCCTCCACAGCCGTAGCGGCATCACATCCTTCAATGGTGACCAGTTCTTCATTGTAGCGGTTGAGGAAAGCTTTCAGAGTTCTCCCGGTTTTTTGACCATGCGGTATAAATCGCTTGATCATTTTTTGGCATGTCGACTTCTTGCGAACCTAATCCTGAACTTGTCAATTAACTCAGCAAAAGATGAGATACTTCCAAGAGGTAAGTGCGAATTCCAATTGAGTGCGGGTCCGGATAACGTGTTCCCGAACCAACGGCACATGACAATCTCCTTCACGTCGAAAGGGACTGTGCTAATATTCATAGCCTATTTGAATGCGGCTATATGTTGATCGGGATCTGTTACCCCTTCGTACTTAGGTACGTCGGGGACATGATACTTCCGGGAGATATCTACCCTTGCGATAGCGGGCACGAAGGGAGAATCGGTGTAACCGTCCCTCCTTTCCATCGCTATCGTTTGAGGTGCTCCTGGGACCTAAGTGATTCGGTCCTCCAAGGATCGAAGGCGTTCCTGTAATTGGGATACCTCAGTATCTTCCTGTATCGCCCTTAACGAATTACCATTTACCTGATCACCGGTTACTGGCCTGACGACATCGGGTGTTACGAGACTTGGGTCATCCATGTCTAATTGCCTAGCGACTCCTTCCACCACATCGGTTCCTCGGGGGCGGGTTGGAGCTGATTGTACCTGTGATCGAAGCAAATTGAGTTCATTAGTTAAAGCTTCAATTTGTTTTTCATATACCTCGGTGAATTTAGCATTGGCCTCTTTCTGGCTTTCCAGGTCTTTCCGAAGGGCAATCATTGTTGATCTTAGTTCCATAATGACGTCAGCATCGCCTCTCCAACTCCTCGTTGCTGGGAAGTGCCAGGATTGTCATTGGTATCTCCAGAACCTCGCTCGAATCCATCCACATTCCATGTTCCATCTACGTTCACGAAACCATCTATGTTTTCAGCGCCTCGATTTTTCAACTCCTCATTGACCTCGTGATTGTCGAGATCCCCAACATGACTGTAGGTAGTTTGGATTCCGTCCATCTCGTTGGGCGATTCTTTGGTTGCTTTGGCGTGACCTCATTTTGGCTAGGGCCCCACGATGGGCGCCAATTGTTTTGGGCAGGATAATCGCACTAACGCGTTACCTGCTAAAATAGGGGAAATCCTAACCAAAAAACGGTCGTAACACGTTATGAACCAAAGACAAGATGTAGAATCAAATAAAGAGTAGAGGACAAAGAGTAATCAAGTAGTAATGCGTAAATTGTGACTTGTAATTGTGGATCAATCTCCCAAATATACAAGAACACTCGAATGGAAAAAGAATGATTAAACAAGGATGATTTTGGCTTCTAGTTTTTGTCTCCAGAGTCCGTATTGATTGTGCCTCCATTTCTTCCTCAGCTTCGCTTTATAGTGCTTTCCTTCCTTTGGACCGTTAGTGGGGTGCTCACCATATCCCGGAGATTTCACCGCCGGTATCAATGAGGTAGCCGTTGAGGTGAATAAATGCCGAGTCCGAGATCTTCGCCATACGTGGACTAATTATTCGGCCTTCTCCTTTAACCATCCTTCTGGACTGGGCATCCTGGGCCTTCAACGTTGTCTCTGGGCTTAGATTTAGGAGGGTCCAACAGGAATTGCAAGCGTTTTGAAGACAAGTGTTGATTTGGAGTTGTTTTGACGCCATTTTCTTGTGACGCATCGTTCGGGAGCTACAGTGATCGGATGAAACTGAATTTGGTATCATTGGAAAGCTAACTCGAAGAGCTACAATTCATGTGTTTACGGCGAGTTCCAATTCCCACTCTAAGTGGGACAAAACTACCTCCGACGTTGACACCAGAAAGCTGTCAAAAGTAACCCGCGACTGCGGGTTGAGACCCGCGCCCGCGGTGAGTGCCGATTCCGCGAGGGCGGATGAGTGCAGGACCCGCGCCCATGGGTTGTGACCCGCGCTTGCGGGTGGCGTATTTCCAGCGCGTCAACTCTGTTTTATTTTATCTTTTCTTTTATTATATCTTTAGGTTATTTTGGATATTGTTTCTAGTATTTAAGTCTAGTTTCATATTCAGTTTAGACTATCTAGATTTTATTTCAGTTTAACCTAGTTTTTATTTTCTATTATAGAGAACTAATCATCCTTGGAGTTTGTTTGATCAAGGAAACCTTTTTATTTGAAATCGTGAGATTCTGGTAACTTTTCTATCCTTTGTTTAATATTAAAACCCTTGTTTTTATTTATATGATCTATGTTTGATTTTATGAGCCTGGTCAACTTGTTTGATTGACTTAGATATACTGTTTGGATTAGGTTTGATTGTTGTTTGTGCAATCTTATTTATCCTTGAAACAACTCTTTTCCACGACCGTGGACTGGAATTGAGAAAGAGTATTTGATGATTATTTTATGCATGAGACTCGTTGTTTGATTGCATGATTTGATATCCTTTTATCCTTAATATTTTGCATGATTTGAATTAAGCGTTCTTGTTCATATCATAATTTCGCTTGGACCGTGGACAAGCGGAAATCTTTTATAAGGATTGGAATTAACCTGAAAATTATAGAAAAGTGGATGAATCGATGATCGAATGATTAAAAAGGTGGAATTGATTAAATGAACTTTTCTTTCCTTTAATTGATTTGAAACCTCATTTTGTTTGCTTGCTTAAAATCTCAAACCCCCGTTCTTTACGGATTGTTCAGAATACTGATTCTCTTTGGTTCGACCCCTTACTTGCATGCTATACTAGTTTGTAATTTTGGGTAATTTATTTTTGATCTCGGCACAACGACTTTAGTCGATTCATGTTGCTCTTTCTTGCCAACTTGACGGTGTCCCCCATGTCGTTAAGAGTTCGTACAACCTTTGTTGCGTCTACTTGAAAGTTGTAGTGAGATAACTTAGGAGGAAACCTTGGGTCTTCATATCGCTCGTTCGACATGGCAAACGTCGTGTTTACTGTTGGTTTGGCGGGGGACAGATTAGGGTATGGAACGTATCTAGTTTCTCATCGCCATTGACGGCGTTCAGGACGGTGAGGACTAGCGTTTTTTTATGGCGAAGAGGTCATCTTTTTCTAACCATGTGCCAATGCTTTTACTTGTACCTCATTGAAATTTGAGCAAGGATATTTAGTTAATTTATGATAAAAAAAAAGGGTTACCAGTCGAGATTCCTCTACGAAATGCTTCCACAGTTGTGGCGGCATCACATCCTTCTATGGTGACCAGTTCCTCATTGTACCTATTTAAGAAAGCTTTCAAGGATTCACCGGTCTTTTGGAGCATGCGATATAAGTCGTTGGAACGCTTTTTAGCATGTCGACTGCTTGTGAACCTTATCATGAACTTGTCAATTAACTCAGCAAAAGACCAAATACTCCCAAGGGGTAAATGAGAATGCCAATTAAGTGCAGGCCCAGATAACGTGTTACCGAACCAACGACACATAACAATTTCCTTCATATTGAAGGGAACTGTGCTAATGTTCATAGCTTGTTTAAACACAACTACGTGTTGGTCCGGATCCGTAACCCCTTCGTACTTGGGTACATCGGGGACATGATATTTTCGAGAGATGTCTACCCTTGCGATAGCGGGTACGAAGGGAGAATTAGTGTATCCATCTCGTCTTTCCACTGCTATCGGTTGTGGGGCCCCAGGGACCTGTGTAATTCGGTCTTCCAAGGCTTTGAGGCGTTCCCGTAATTGGGTAACCTCGACATCCTCCCTAACGGCCCTTAAAAAATTTTCATTAACCTGATAGCCAGTTATTGGCCTAGTGTCGTCTGGGGTCGCAAGATTTGGATCATCCATGTCCAATCGTCGAGCGACGCCATCCATTGCTCCAGTAACGCATTGTCGATTTGTTGCTGATTGTACCTGATATTGGAGCAAATTATGCTCATTAGTTAAAGTCTCAATTTGTTTCTCGTATACCTCAGTGAATTTGGCGTGAGCGTTCTTTTGATTCTTCAAATCCCTTCGTAGGGTGAGCATGGTTGCGCGGAGTTCAATGATGGTGTCGGAATCGACTGCTCCTCCTTGTTCCGCTGTTGTGGAGGTGGTAGGATTTCCATTCCCATCGGAGTGATGCTCAACCCCTTCCATCTCGTTTCCAGTCTGCTGACCACTGATCCCTTGATTGATCTCGGTGTTCTCGGTGTCGTTGACTTGGTTGTAAGTAGTTTGAATACCGTCCATCTTGCACGAATAAAGCTTATGGTTCTCGGCAACTTTCCTTTGGCTATGGCCCCACGGTGGGCGCCAATTGTTTTGGATAGATTCACCATGTAAACGTGTTACTTGCTATAATGAGGGAAACCTAACCAAAAGATAGATGTGACGTGTTATAACTTCCAAACAAAATGGAACGCATTATAAAGTAAAGAACAGAAAAGTAAAATCAAGGTCGGGATCCGCTTATCGATTGAAGACAATAAACTTTGAGATCCTTCTTCTAAATGAATACCAAAGAAAAACGAAAGAATTGGACAAATGTAATCTCCAAGACAACAATTGCTTAAGAGCTTATGAATGTGATAGTGTCGTAGTCTCAATGTGTCCACCGATGTTCGCCTTCGTATCCTTTTATAGCCTCCCATTCTTTGTGACTGTTGCTAAAGTTGTGGAGCGTGAACAGATCCCGCAAATATCGCTCAGCTCTTATTGCCACAGCCGTTACCGGAATTCTCTCTCCACAAGAAGTTGCTCTTGACGCAAAATGAAGACGATAATATTGGGCCTTACTTACCAATTCCAATGGTCTCCCAACTTTAGGCCTAATTTCGGAGGGCCAACAGTTATTACGAATTCTATGTGAGCTTCTATATATGTTGTTGTAAGTTGTAACCAAAGTCCTGATTAGGAAAGTCAATGGCGTGTTTGAAATTTGAATTAAGCCATCCTCATTGTGGAGTCAATTGGCTAGTTGTGTAATTCTCCAAGTTCTGAGATATATTGATATTGGACATGTTATATATGTTTTAATTAAATCCCTTTTAACCTTAAAAGACATAGGAAAGGGTAAAGCAAAGCAACAAAAAAATTTTGGTATAGCCAACGTACTTTAGAGAACCGGGTTCATTAGCTATGTTTTGACTCAAACCAAGCGATGAGCCGGATTATGGCTTCCTGGATCAATTTTGGTTTGGAGGTAGTGATTCGGGTCTTGCTATTAGTCTTCTATCTTAACTAAAGCTAATAAGGCCCAAGTGCAAGGGAAAGGCCCAAAACTAAAGCATTAAGTCCAGTTCGAGAGTATGACTTCAAGAATAAAGTTGGGACGAATCGCGTTTTGAAGGAACCACCTTGACCTAGCTATTTAAGCTCGCTCTTGAGAGCTCGAGCTTATTTGAGCTCGCTCTTTAAGTAAAAAGAAGGAGCTAGTCCTAGTGAACCCCTAGGTTTAAGTTAGACTTGTAGCTAAGGGTTTCACCCGAAATGAAGGTGTTGATTACAATGATATCTTTACTCCTATTATTAAATGCCAAACTACATGTCTCTTAATTGTTGTGATTGATGTGTATGATTGGGAGGTAGAACAAATGCATGTTAAGACTGCCTTCTTGCATGGAAATCTAATTGAAACCATTTATATATATGAACAACCAAAAGACTTTATTGATAAGAATCACCCTAATCATGCTTGTCTTCTTATAAAATCTATTTATGGGTTGAAAAAAATCCCCTAGTAGAACAAAAAAAATTGATTCTTGCATGATATGTATTGGCCTAAAAAGGAGCAGTTATGATAAATTTCGTTACTTTAGACGCATTTCTGATGGGACGCCTCCTAGCCCGGCATGGACCTTCAGACCGTCCGAAAGTTGTGGGAGAAACAAGCCAAGAGTCGATATGATAACATGGTCGGAAAGTGTCGTAACACAAGGAAGAAGTCGGGTTGGATCGAGTCCGCCATCTGGGACCTCTGGATGGCGTATTGGAATACGCCCGAGTTCAAGGCGAAGCCCACGCGTCAGAACGTGAACCGACATGTAAATCCCGCATACCACAGCAATGGTTCGAGATCCCACCTCGAGACCATGAGTTTATTGATATGTTTTTTAAATTATAGTTTTTGTACTTATCGTAATTTATTTTTTATACTCCCTCCGTTTCACAATAGATGTTCATAGAGACTATTTTTCTTGTTGCACAATAGATGTCCATATAAGAAATTTATCCATTTATGCCCCTAATAATTACACTACAGTAATTATATACGCTTTTCCCAAAACAACTTTTAGGAGTAGGAAGTACCATTTAATAGGGAGAATTTTTTTCCTTAATATATGTGCAAATTTGTCTATGAACATCTATTTTAAAACAGAGGGAGTAGTTATTAATAATTTTATTTTATTTTGTAGCAAAAACGTCGTGGTCGACTAGTTACGCCTCTTGAGCCTCTAATCAAAATGCACACGTAGGGTCCGGGTGGGTATTTATAGACCAGTGGTTCGCCGATATTGTTGTCATTACTGAAATTTAAATAATTATATTATATTGGTATTTATTACTTAATGTTGTATTTTTATATATGTTGTTTGCGTCTTTTTTTAGGCGCTATTCAGGGAGATCCTCATCCAGAGGTCCTCCGACTCAGGCCCCCCCCCCAATCATTTCAAGACGAGTGCGAGGCCTATCTAGAGGCCGCTATTGGGGTGGGCCCGGGAGGAGCTGTGTTTGGGCTCGACAATGCAGAGGCGGATTACTACGGCTAAAATTGACAGCATCGCGTAGACAGCCTCCTCGGGTGGCGCAGATGACGCAAGACAACAACGCCCTTCAATGTTAAGTCACAAAATTGCGGGAGGAACTGGGGTCGATGCAATCTAGGTTGGGTCTGATGGAGTAGTTCCTGGCGCAAATGAGAGGCTTCGACCCACAAACGTCTAGATCCCATCAGCCCGGTTCCGACGGGAATGCTCCCCCGGAGACACGTCCATCTGGCCCCGACGGAACCAAATAGTTTAGCTTTTTTTGTTTTGTTTTGTAGATATTTTTGTACATTATTTTAATTAATATAAATAATTTTTTCATTATATTATTTACTTATTTATTTTAAATTTACATTTTTTAGTACCTAACAATTTTTTTATTTTTTATTAGAAATATTTTGGCGACCATTTGGTCGCTAAATTCACACATCTCGTGCGGTAATAGACGCACGATCATATGATTTTGATCACTAAAAGGTCAGAATCGAGCGCTTGGTTTACGTGATTGGCGACTAAGTGGTCGCTAATCAGCGACCATTTGGTCCCCAAATCAGGTCCCGATTTTGGCGACCACATGGTCGCGAAACCTGGCAAGAATTGGCTACCACTAGCGACCACTTAGTCGTGAAACCTGTGCCATATTTGGCGACCAAGTGGTCGCTGAATCTTAGCCAGGAATTGTCGGCCACTTGGTCGCCAATCTCGGATGGCCGCTAATATCTGCGACCAAGTGGTCCTTAACCGATTAGCGACCAAGCTTTTAGCGACCACAATATGGTCGTTAAATCAATTTAGCGACTATGTTTTTTATTTAGCGACCACTCTGTTTTTTTTAATGTCATTAGCTATATTTGACTCAGACCAAGTGATGAATCGAATCATGGATTTCTTGGATCAATTTCGATTTAGAGTTAGTGAACCACGTCTTGCTATTGGTCTTGTGTCCTAATTTAAAGATTATAAGGCCCAAAATTGAAGCATTAGGCCGCGCGAGCTTATTCTAGAGAATACTTCCTCTTGAAGAGAGAGAGAGAGAGAGAGAGAGAGAGAGAAGAAGAAGAAGAAGAAGAAGAAGAAGAGGCCTCACGGTGGCGCGATCGACAACAAAGACGACGATCGATTCCGGCACGTAAAGAGTAGTGGTAGCAAAGTCTTCAAAGCTTTACCTCAAAGCTTTGACAACCTTTAGGGAGCCGAAATCTTAAGCATCTTCATCTTTTACCTTTGCCTTTCCATTATGATTTTTGTGATTTCTTTGCATTTTTCTAAATATTATTATATTCTATTACTTATCACCCCAACAATAACATAATGGCCACAGCAATGAACAGTGCTGAATCTGGGCCGTCCATTTTATATAGCTTTCTATATGAACCGTTCGTTTGTTTGTATTTTTTTTTTTACCTTTTCCCTTTTGTATCTCTTCTACCCGGTACCCTTTGTCTTCGTTTTTCTCTGCGCCTTCGTTCTATCCCCTGCGTCCCTCTTTCCTTTTTTTACAGAAACCTGCAAATACAGAGCGCTGCTTTTTCTACTACCCATATGCGTTGATCTTATCTCCTTTCTCCTTCTCTCTCTTCTTCTTCTCCGTCGCCGTTCCCGTCGCTGTTACGCTCCCCAGGTCGGTGGTTTGAGCTTCGGTGGTTTGAGCTTCGGTCTCGAATCGTCGCCCGCTGGTTTGAGCTTCGGTCTCGAATCGTCGCCCGCTGGTAGGTTTTTCAATCTCATGTTAGTTGTTTGTCCTTTTCCCTAAAGGATTACTGATATGCCTCAGTTAGTAATTCACTTTGCTGTTGTTAGGTGTTTTGTTGAAGTTAAATTTGGTCGGATTTCTCCCAATTTAACCTGGTTTATGCTTGTTTTCATTTTGCGGAACGATTCGAGCGGTATTGATTTCTTATTTTTTCCGTAATTTTATGGCATTAATTTCCCAATTTTGATTAGCTAGACCAGAAACCAACTTGTTTCTTCTCTACTGCGCAAGACGCAGGAACGAATTCTTGCCACCGTTTCACCTTCTTATCGGAATCAAACTCGGATCGAGTTCGGATCCACTAAGATAATGGCCTCTCTTGCTAAAGCCCTTAGCCTCTCCAATACATTTTTTCAATTGAAACAGCAGAAAAAGGTAAGCTTGCTACTACTCTTTGTTTCCTCTATGTTAAATTATCTACATGAACCTATTTCTGCTTCAAATTACGTGTTGCTTAGGTTGATTATCCAATTGGGGTTTTCATGGCCACTATTCATCTAAGCATCTCTAGCGTTGATGATAAGGTCTTTGTGATTCAAAGCTTGAATGTTTTTATCGATCCTTGCTTGTGTGTTGTTATATGCTGTTTGATCACTTGAAAAAGTGAATGTTACCCTTTAGAGATTAGATCCATTTAGAGGAGTGTAACTATGTAGGCCAATTTGTAGGGAGCTTTGGAAAATAGGCTAATTAACCTTGACAAATAGCATTTGCAAATCACCTGTGAGTTCTTAAGGAATTGGCACATTTGGATGGAGTGGTAAATTGAAGGCTGAAGCCCTGTGATAGATTATTGAAAAGAGAAGAGAAAGGAATTATGAGGTTTCACCAGTATATACTGGTTATTGCTGTTTCTCTCTTTAATTCTACATCACACTATAAATTACTTTCCATGTGCAAGTAATTATTCCTTAAAAATAAAATAACATAATTTCTTTTTCAAAAATTCACTTGTTTCTTTGCAAGCATTGAAAAAAAAAACACATGTCGCCCAATAAAGATGATGGGTATCAGTGTACAAATACAAACACAACTCAAACTAAAAATAATTGACTAAGCACTAATTCAGTATAAAGATTTCACATTTCTTCATCTTCTTCCTTCCTCTTGAGCTTTCTGACAAATTTTGAGTCAGCTTAATTAAGCACTAATTAAGTGTATAGATCTCACCTTTGTTTATCTTCTTCTTGATTCTACTTCTTATGTGTTGTTAGTTGTCGATTGCCGTTTGTTGTTTTCGGTTTTGTTTTGGTTTCTTATCATAGAGAGATGTTGTGTTTGTTATGTTTGGATGTGAATACATGGATTATCCATTTCCATAGCCGAGATGATTACATTCATTTATTTATAGGAATTTGAGAAACATAGCACATTCACTCTATACAATTACTTGTGTTAGTATTTATATGCTATGGATACCTAAATGTTTGCTTTCTCTGCCTCCTCTGATTGTTTTGTTCATTCCACTTGGACGGGAAGGAGTAGTTCTTACTAATCTCTTATTGAGACCAGCATTAGATCAGATTGGAAGCATATGAAAAAGCAAATACTCATTAGTTAAAAAACAATATTACAAAAAAGGTTCAGCTGCACAATAGGCAACTACCGGTGAGGGAATAGAGCAAATACTAAATGTTGTATGATAACATTACCTATTTCAGAGAAACTCTCTTTTACATTGGGTTTATTTTTGGATGATGTCTTAAAAAAAATGTAAGCCATTCTCTTTTGCATATTGCTCACCTATCTGCATAAGTATTTGAAAAGAAAAGAGTAGTAAGAACTAAGAAGGCAGAGTATTAGAAAATCAGGTGCCTTTGTGATGTCAGCTGTTCTTGTCTATTATATCACTCCCTTCTGTGCACTCCATAATTGATGAGAGAGATTTAAACATAATAGTAATATAGTTTTATTATTGTGCATACCTTTATATAATTACCTAACAAATTTTCATTCTTTTTTAAACAAGTGATTAAACTTGTGAATAGGCTATGAAGAAAATGTGTGCTGAAATACATAAATATTAGCTATTCATGTAAAGGGAAATAAAAATTGAACGGGGTGCAATTGGGGGTCATGTTTTTGGTTTAGTACTCCTTAATGTCCTGACTCGATATACTAGAGCTGATTGTTGTTTCATCATTATACAAATTTGTATTGCCTTTTGCTTAAATGTACTACTTCTAATGATAGCTGGTGATGGTGCCATCTCAATTCATGTTGTTCTGCTGGCAACGTTTAAATTATTCTTTTTTTTTTCCATGCAAAGTGATTATAAAAAAATACACTTTTTAGTATTTATGTTCTGCTGATTTTTACTTTTTTTCCTTGACTAACTTGGATGTCGATTTGGGCCCTGTTTTCTCACTGTTTTTAATTCCTTACAGAATTTGCGTCCGCAATCTTAGTGTTGGTGCTTGTATTCGATGTTGCCTGTACCTCTATTGGCAGAAAGGCGTGCACTAATTGCCCATTTTATTGATGTTGCTGTTGGTCATACGCCTGCTACTGCTTTGCAATTTCTTGAGGTATTATTTAGTTGGGGTCTTTTTTATTTGTATGGCTGTTGTGGTTGCGTTTTAGACTATCGTTACTTTAGTGCCATATTGTATTTTTTTTGCTGGTAGGCTTGTTGTTGGAGGCTTGACGATGCGTTGGAAATGTTTTTGGTCGGTGGTGAGGGGCATATTGAGGAGCCTGTAATACAGACTGCGTTGCCTACGGTTCCGGTCTCTGTTCTCCACGATGTGGCTTCGCGCGGGTGTGCCTCTTCTAAATTTTTTTGGTTTTATTGTTGGACTTTGGCTTCTCTTTTTTAAGAGTTTTATTAGCTTCTGGCACACTTCCTTGTGTTATGTTTTTTAACCCTCCTCGAACATTAAGTAAATGTTTGTAGCTTTGTTGGGATCATTGTGCTTAATATGTCATCTTGATTTACTTATATTAGGCTGTTGCCTACTTCAGCACCTATGCTTCATGATTTGTCTTCTGTTTCGTCTCCAACCTGTGTGGCTCCGCATTCTGATGGTTGTTTGCCTTCTGCTACGTGTGTTCTTTTGAGTAAGGTAATGCTTGTATTATATGTTGTTTTGTTCTCTTGCATCTCTCCTTTTGTGCATTGTGTTCCTTCCTTCTTATTCTCTCATGACTTTGTATTGAGGAATTCTTGTAGGTGCCAGTTACAGGACTTGTTTGTGATGTTGTTGGACGTGATCAGTCCGTCTCTTGTCGCCCTCATCGTAGTCGTGCTCAGGTTCTTTTTCATGTTCTCTTATTAGTTATTGTGGCTACTGTCTTGGTTACTTGCGTTTTCTGTCGTTGTGTTTGGTATAATATGCTTTTGTTTAGATCGATGCTGATGCTTTGTTGATTGCATCCGGTCTTCCACTGCCTGCTCCTGCTCCTGTTGTTATGCGGTGTAGGCGTCGCACGAACGCTGAGGTCTGGATGTTGTTTGGTTTCTTTTTGTTGTTTCCTTGTACATTAGGTCATTTAGTTCTACTATTCTTTGGGTTGTATAAAATTGGACCTATTTAATTTTGTAGATTGCTTCTGCATCGAAACGCCCGTGTGTTGCGGTATGTCGTGTGTTAGCTTAATTTGCCGTTGTCTTCTATTATAAGTTGTGTTGTCGTGGTTGCATTATGTGCTTCTTTTTGCGCAGATTGTTGCTACCCCTTCTGAATTTGTTGATTGCCGACGGAGGCGAACGGCTGCACAGGTTTATTTTAACTTTTCTACGTCGTTTTCTTATTCTAGATTCTTATAAATTACTCTAAAAGTGTTGTAATTGCTGCTGTTTTCCTGGTCCTCTTTTACTCTTTAAAGATTGCTGCTGATGCATTGTTAGTTGAAGCTGGTCTTCCACCTACTGCGGCTGGTCCACTGGTTAGGCGTCATCGTAGACGCTCTAAGGATGAGGTTCTAATTCCGTATTCATTGACGCGTGACCTTTTTTACCTTTGTATTTGTGTTGAGTAAAGTGTATTTTAAACCTGCTGTTGTTGTAGATTATTGCCGCTCGCAAGGTGGTTGAAGGTTTGGCATCTGTCACTATCCCTGTTGGGCATATAGCTGGGGTATGCTGCCGCATTCGTTTATTCATGTGCTGACAAATTACTTCATTTTTAATTCACGCTGGTGGCTGGCGCTACCTTTTCCAGCCATTTTGCTTGACCCCATTGATTGATATCTTAATTAATTTTAATTAGGTTGGTGCTGCTTGTGTATCGAATGTGCCTGCTCAATGTGAGCCTTCTTGTGAGGGATTTGTAGGTGCAGGCCAACCGGATTTGCGTCACGGGTTACCTACTGCTTCCGTTCCTGACCTTCTGGTCAGCATTTGCTTTGTGTAGTCTTTTTGGTTTTAGATGCCTGCTTGTTTACTTTCTTTGTCTGCTGCTCTTACATTTTTTATTTCACTTCTTCCACGTGTGTTTAGCCTGCTATAGAAGCCCTCAACACAGTTGTTGCTTCTTCCTCTACTGTTCACACAAGTGCTGCAAAACGTAGTAGGACCCGTACACGTTTGCAGGTATGTCTGAGTTATGTTTTCATCGATTAATAACTTGCTCTTTTCTTCTTGCGGGGTGATGGTGTATGAATATTTGTGTTTTGTTCAGATTACTGCTGCTGCTCGTGTTCCTGTGCGTTTAAGTCGCCCGAGGTCGCGTACTGGTACTCGTAAGATTGCTATTTATAGGGGAATAGGGATGTCTTACATTCGTAGAAAAGTTATTCCCATACCCCGCTCAGGTACGTGCAGGTATTGCAATGCAAAAAAATTTGCTTTTGAACGTCCGACCCTGTGTTGTGGGAATGGTACTGTTTCTCTTGCTCCGGTCCATATTGATCCTCAAATACTTGCTTTATTATGGAGGCAAGATGCAATTGGTAAACATTTTAGGGCACACTCTAGGGCATATAATAATAACTTTGCATTTAGCTGTTTAGGTGGCTGCATGACTACCAGTCATGCAAAAGGATTCTTTACTTTCCACCTACAAGGTCAGATCTATCATTATGTCCCTAATCTCATTGCTGAAAATCTTAGCCCGAAATTTATGCAACTATATTTTTATGATGGTTTTGATGAGGTGTCCAACCGGTGTAAGATATTTGATAAATTACGCCCTGATTTGGTTGCATTGTTCATCGCGATTACATCTTCGAATCCATATGCAACTTTTTTTAGGTCATTACGTTCCTTGCCTTTGAATGAGAGCTCTGAAATTGTTATTTTCAAAAATCCCGTTCTGGATCAAAATGTGTATAATTTGCCTTCTTGTGATGATGTTGCTGCTATAATTGTTGATGAGAGCTCTTCTGATCGTATTAATAGTCCCCGTATATCAGTTTACGGCAAGGGTGATTCAGAGCATAGAATTATGCATTATTATGGATGTTATGATCCTTTGCAATATCCTCTCTTATTTAACCGGGGTGAGTCTGGTTGGCATCAAGGGCTTAAACAAGTAAAACCTGGAAGTTTGCGCAGATGTAATGAGGCCTCTTTTCCTCTTGATTCTACGATGTCCCAAACTGCGTCAAATATTATTGACAGGGAGGCTACTTATTGCCGGCATGTAATGTGTTTATATTTTTTTTTTACTGCACTTTGATTCTTTTTTAATTATTTTCACCATCTCAATGTAGCCGC
Source organism: Fallopia convolvulus (assembly GCA_964016875.1). Lineage (NCBI taxonomy): Eukaryota > Viridiplantae > Streptophyta > Magnoliopsida > Caryophyllales > Polygonaceae > Fallopia > Fallopia convolvulus. The sequence goes on from OZ024720.1 coordinate 16,014,650, forward strand.
GGTCGTTATGTGTTCGAATAGAAGGACAAATATCTCATGCAGGCAATATTACGCCTACAGATTTCAGATCCGGCCACATAATCACATCATACACACTGGAAGAATCTTCTTGCAATATGTGGTCGATATGTATGTTAAGATTGAAAATACTCGTCTGGACTTCTTGCGGCGAAATCAGACTTTGCTGAGGAGTGAATTGTATCAGGGAATTGTTGATAGTGTTAATGACGGTACTCGTAATGCTTTGGACATTGGTAAGCGCGTCATATTACCTGCGTCATTTGTGGGTGGCCCTTGAGATATGAAATGTCGATTTCTGAATGCTATGGCACTGGTGCAAAAGTTTGGAAAGCCTGACTTGTTCATTACTATGACTTGCAATCCGAGATGGCCTGAAATCCTTGTCGAGCTTGGGCCTGGTGAAGGGCCTAAGCATCGCCCAGACTTGGTTGCTCGTATATTTAATGCTAAAGTTACCCTTTTGAAAGAGGCAATATGTAAAAAAAAAAAAGATTTTTGGCGTTGTTGATGCAATAGTTGATGTTATTGAATTTCAAAAGCAGGGATTGCCGCATTTACATATGCTTCTGATCTTAGCACCCGGAGCTAAGATATGTACACCCGAATCTTATGATAAGTATGTTTCTGCAGAATTGCCTGGTCTTGATCAACCTCATTTGTGTAGCCTTGTCCTCAAACATATGATGCACGGGCCTTGTGGTGAAAAGAACCCGCTAAACTCGTGCATGGAAAAGAAGGATGCATTCATCTCAAAATGCAAGTCTGATTATCCTAAAGAATACTCTGAATTCACAACATGTACGAAGGATAGCTATCCTTTATACAAGAGGCGAAATAATCATGATGTTGTGACTGTTAGAGGTGCTGAGTTAGTGACTGGCTTAAAGTCGTCGTGCCAAATCAAAGATAAATCCCTAGTTACTCAACTAGTATAGTCGGTAAGTTGGGGTCGAACCCAAGAGACACTTGTATTCTAAGCAATATTATTATCAACTCAGAAAGGTAACAAAAAGGGGATTTTTGAATTAAACTAGAAACTAAGAATTGAAACAAACAAAGCAAGTAATCAAACAAGGCAAAGATTGGATTTTTATCAAGTTAAGGAAAGCAATCCTATTCAAGTATCCACTTTTCTTCCTCAAGTTATTGATCCTAGATTCAAACAAGTTATTTCTTTTGGTTATTCCTATCCTGATTAGAAATATAACATGACAACGAGACATGCAAACTTAATATCCAAACAACTCATGAAACGATCATAAATAATAAGGATATTAGCATTAAGAACAAGGATAAACAGGATACATGCAATTGAATTCCAACGAGTCAAACAATTAACATGTATTCAAATCTCTTCTCAATTGTTTTAGTCCAACGAGTCCTAAATCAATTGAGTTGCTACAAAGATCAGGCTTTGCTACGAGAAAACCTAGATCTAGCAATAGATAATATTAATTCCAACAAGTTAGCTAGGCCTGAAGAAATCAACACAATCGATATAAATTACGCACAAGAGAATTGAAATAACCTGTAGAAATAAACCTGAATAGACGAATCTCACAACAACTTGAGTCTGAAAAGCTTCAACTTGAATAGAATATAAAGAGTTTAGTTCTCCATAAGAGAGAAAAACACAGAAGGTCTGAAATTAGGTCTAGCAGAATACAAAACAAAGTCTGAATACTAAACTTAAATAGTCTCGAAAAATATCGGAATAAAAATATAAAAGGCAACTAAAATAAAAGATAAATAGATAGATAAAACGCCGGCTCGGATCTTGCTGACGTGGAATTCCGCGACCGCGGTGAACAACCTCCGCGACCGCGGACTACAGAATCCTCCTCCGAGTCAACGTTGACCCGCGACCGCGGCCTTAGGCCACCGCGATCGCGGCACTGAATCTTGCTCCACCGCGGACTGCTTAGCTCCGCGGCCTTCACTTCTCGATCTTCTTGTCCCGACTTCTATTCTTCCAATTTTCTTCAAGTCTTCGGTCTTCTACTCATATATCATTATAAGCACTAAATGGACCTAAATCTATACATAAAATGTATTAACTAGTCCTAATTATGCTATATGAAATACAACATATCAAATTCCCCCATACTTAGACCTTGCTCGTCCTCGAGTAAGCTCAACAAATAAAATCAAGCATGACAAATCATCATAGGTCTACAGACAGCAATGGGAGAAGATGATCTAAAACTAGAAAACACTCAAAAATAATCTCACAACCCGAACCCATGTAGAGAAATACTGAGCCAAAAACATGAAAGCTCAAATCACACACCTCACAGATACAAGATATAACACTCAAGCTCCAAAAATTGTAGAGCAACCTAGGATCTACCCGACATCTAAAATGTAATCCCCAAATCCCAAAGTAGAATATTATCCTAAACACTCTGATTTTACCACTCATTCTACTTAGGCGCCCTTTCGGGTTTTCACCTAATCACTCTTTTCATTTTTCTTTTAGGTGTGTTCACAATTGCTCACATCTCTCATTAACCTCTTATTACCCCAGCCTAATGCTGGTCCGGGTTACCTGCTTATTACCTGAGCCGCCCTTTCGGGTTTTCAGCTCATCCCAGATTTTATATGCCTTTTTCATAATTTTTATGGCTTTTTTTTTAATTTTTTAATTTTTTTTTTTTAATATAAAATGCAAAAATTGAAATGCATCTGTACATATATATAACAGTGAGTACGCCCTCCCTCATACTTAAATCTTTCATTGCCCTCAATGAAATAAAGACAAATCAGATAAAAATAAAGGAAAGGGAAATCAGAAGACTCACTGTGAAGGGCCTGGCGGTGGAAAATACTGAGGGTACTGAGGCCAATAATGCTGATAAAATGCCTCATGTCGCTCCCTCATCTGATCCATGGTGAGGGACATGTCTTTGACATTCCTCCCTACATCTGCTAATGTACTCCTCATACTAGCCTGCTCTCTGATAAAATAATCCTGCCGATCAGCCATAGAGTCAAGCCTCATACTTAAGTGCGCCATAGCAGAAGTCATCCCCTCATACCATTCTGGAGCATCTCCATCACCAGAAGGACTAGCCTCGTGCTGTCCCTGCGGAGGCTCATCATACTGCTCATACTCGTCCTCTTCCTCTTCATTCTCTACTGCCATCACATCAGACTCCAAATAATAATCAGCAGCTGTCACCTCATCTCCAAACTCCCTAGGCAGACGTAAATACTCATCATGATCTCCACCACAATGCCAGATCCAACCTCCATTCGCACCCTCAGATAAACACTTGGCCTTCTTCAGTTGTGACAGATCAAAGCGAATCCCACCACCTACTACCACTCTATATTTGCCCCGTATAACATCCAACCTCACAAAACGTAAGGCTATCAGAGTAACCAAACCTCCAAAAGCAATCTTCCCGGGCTGAGACCGGGCCTTCCTCACAGCGCGTAAAAACAATGTCACCCAATCAGGGACCACAGGTTGATCCCCCATCAAACACCACATCATAGAAACATCCTTAGCAGCCATTTTATTAACCTCTCCATTCCCTAAAAAGGTGTTAGAAATCACCTTATGACAAAGCCTCAACCCCGGATGAACAATATTGTAATTCTGTAACCCAGGGCCAAGACTATACGGAGTGTGGGTCACTGCAGTCCAGAAATGCATTGCCCCCGGGTTATCCTCAATGTCAGCCCAACCAGCTGTAGGCTGACTCGTCACCCCAAAACACTCGCCTAACTGATTCCTAGTCAGTGAGTAATTCCTCTCAAGCAATCTAAAGCTAATACTCCCATCATCAAGCTCTCCGTAAGTAACCAGAAATTCTAATACTAGAGGCTTATATGTATGTGCATGTAAAGGGATCAAACCACCTAAGCCACCCCGCTGTAATAACTGCTGAACCGATTGATATAAACCCAACGTATGCAATGTCGGTTCATGAAAGAATTTAGTAGAAAGCATGATTTTCCTATCAATTTCATTCCACAATGCCTTCTCATCCCTACTCAGCCTAACTGGATACGCCATAGAAACAAATAAACCGAAGAAGGGCGAAATCAAACTCACAAAGTGAAATTGGGGATTCTATCGGGGTCCGCGGGCGTGGAAGTTGGTCACCGCGATCGCGGAAGTCAGTTCCTCCCAGGATCTGGTTTTTCGCTCGTGGTGGCTCGCGGCGGCTCGCGGTGGCTCGCGGTGGCTCGCGGTGGCTTGCGGTGGCTTCGCAATGTCTTGTTAACGGAAATTCCGAGAGGAATGAGTGGATTTGGAGAGGTTTTGAGGGAGATTTGGAGAATTTTTGTTTGGTTTTTAGATGTGGATTTGAGGATTATTGAGTGGGAATTTGGAAATTTGGAAATCGGATTTGGGTTTAGAATGGCGAAAGGGTCAAGGAAATGGGTTTGATTTTGATTTTTGGTGGAGTTGAAAATTTCGGTTTGAGAGCTTGAGAGCTTGAGAGCTTGTAACAATGGAGGTTTTGATAATGGAGGGGGAATGAGGGTAGAAGAAGAAGGTGAGAAGAGGGTAGGGTCGGCCGGTAGGTGAGGGGTAGAACCGGTATTATCCGTCAAGTCCTTTTTTATTTAATTTTTTTTTTAATTTATCTTGCGGATGAACAGTACCGCGATCGCGGTGAAGGGCCCCCGCGATCGCGGACCTGTGTTCTAGTACCTGTTCGCCTTTTGTTCTGTGTATTTCGAGGAATAAATTCCCCAAAATATTTTTGTTCTTTCGAACCTAGTACCTGCATGTTAGTCCGACAAGATTGAAAGGAAAAAATAAAAACTAAAACTAAAAACCTAAATGCAAAAAAAAACTATCCAAAATGAGAAAATAAAATGAGAAACAGAAAACTTACCTCGGGTTGCCTCCCGAACAGCGCCTCTATTTAATGTCGTTGGCCCGACATTTTAGCCCTTTTATTTAGCACCGGAGTTTGGATCGGAAAGATCCAACTCTTATAATACTTCTTGGCTGACTCCCTCATGATATTTCTTCAGTCTTTGACCATTAACTTTAAACACATTTTGAGAGTCCCCATCCAATAATTCCACAACCCCATGTGGAAAGACTTGAGTGATTGTAAATGGTCCAGCCCATCTGGAACGGAGTTTGCCTGGGAAGAGTGTGAGACGGGACTGAATAGGAGGACCTTGTCTCCAACTTTGAACTCCTTCCTTAGGATGTTTTTGTCATGCCATGCTTTGGTTTTGTTCTTGTAATTCACAGCATTATCATAGGCATCCAATCTTAACTCTTCCAATTCTTGCAATTGTAATTTCCTGAACTCTCCATTCTCTTTAATGTTGAAATTGCATTTTTGGACCGCCCAATAAGCTTTATGCTCAAGCTCAACCGGCAAGTGACAACCTTTGCCATAAACTAATCTGAAGGGAGACATCCCGATGGGTGTCTTGTAAGCAGTACGGTAGGCCCATAAAGCATCATTGAGTCTCAAACTCCAATCTTTCCTGTTAGGCGCCACCATCTTTTCCAGAATAGATTTTATCTCCCTGTTGGACATTTCAGCTTGTCCATTGGTCTGGGGATGATAGGCTGTAGAGATCTTCTGAGTGACATGGTACTTCTTCAATAAAGCGCTCACAGTCTTGTTGCAAAAATGAGTACCCCTGTCACTTATTAAAGCTTTTGGAATCCCAAATCTGGAAAAAATGTTGTCCTTAAGGAAACCTGCAACTTCTTTTGAATCATCAGTTCTGGTGGCCTTTGCTTCCACCCACTTGGAAACATAGTCCACCGCAAGTAAAATATACAGATTCCCATAGGAAGAGGGGAAGGGTCCCATAAAACCAATGCCCCAAACATCAAAAACTTCACAGAATATCATGCGAGATTGAGGCATCTCATGTCTTTTAGAAATATTACCCACCCTCTGACAACGATCACATGATTTACAAAAAGCATAAGCATCCCTAAAAATATGAGGCCAATAAAATCCAGCTTCTAAAATTTTCCTAGCAGTTTTATTAGTCCCAAAATGACCCCCACATGCATAGGTATGACAAAAAGAAAGGATAGATTGTACCTCAAAATCCGGAACACATCGTCGGATTACCTGATCTGTGCAGTGCTTCCATAAATAAGGATCATCCCAGACATAGAATCGGGATTCATGACGAACTTTGTCCTTCTGTGCCTTGGTAAAAGTAGGTGGAAACTCCCCCGAGACGAGGTAGTTGACAATATTTGCATACCATGGCCGAAATGAATGGACCCCAAAAATGAATTCTTCAAATCGAGGTTCAGAATTGCTATCGAACTCAGCTCCGCGGGCGCGGAGGCTGGTTTCCGCGATCGCGGAAGGCTCAGCAGAATCGCTACTCTCAGATACAGTTCCGCGGGCGCGGGTCTTCGTCACCGCGATCGCGGAATCGCTTTTGTGAACTCCGAACAATGTTTCGTCAGGAAAACGTCCTTGAATCTGATCTTGGTTTCCTGGCGTATTTTCCTCGTGCACAAGTCGACTTAGATGATCAGCCACCAGATTCTCAGCTCCCTTTTTGTCTCTGATCTCTATATCAAACTCACTCAGCAGGAGAATCCATCTAATTAGTCTTGGCTTAGCCTCCTTTTTCGTCATTAAATAACGAAGCGCTGCATGGTCTGAATATACTATCACCTTTGTCCCCAAAAGATACTATTTGAACTTCTCCAAAGCAAATACCACAGCAAGCATTTCCTTTTCAGTGGTGGAGAAAATTTGACTGGCTTAAAGTCGTCGTGCCAAATCAAAGATAAATCCCTAGTTACTCAACTAGTATAGTCGGTAAGTCGGGGTCGAACCCAAGAGACACTTGTATTCTAAGCAATATTATTATCAACTCAGAAAGGTAACAAAAAGGGGGAATTTTTGAATTAAACTAGAAACTAAGAATTGAAACAAACAAAGCAAGTAATCAAACAAGGCAAATATTGGATTTTTATCAAGTTAAGGAAAGCAATCCTATTCAAGTATCCACTTTTCTTCCTCAAGTTATTGATCCTAGATTCAAACAAGTTATTTCTTTTGGTTATTCCTATCCTGATCAGAAATATAACATGGCAACGAGACATGCAAACTTAATATCCAAACAACTCATGAAACGATCATAAATAATAAGGATATTAGCATTAAGAACAAGGATAAACAGGATACATGCAATTGAATTCCAACGAGTCAAACAATTAACATGTATTCAAATCTCTTCTCAATTGTTTTAGTCCAACGAGTCCTAAATCAATTGAGTTGCTACAAAGATCAGGCTTTGCTACGAGAAAACCTAGATCTAGCAATAGATAATATTAATTCCAACAAGTTAGCTAGGCCTGGAGAAATCAACACAATCGATATAAATTACGCACAAGAGAATTGAAATAACCTGTAGAAATAAACCTGAATAGACGAATCTCACAACAACTTGAGTCTGAAAAGCTTCAACTTGAATAGAATATAAAGAGTTTAGTTCTCCATAAGAGAGAAAAACACAAAAGGTCTGAAATTAGGTCTAGCAGAATACAAAACAAAGTCTGAAAACTAAACTTAAATAGTCTCGAAAAATATCGGAATAAAAATATAAAAGGCAACTAAAATAAAAGATAAATAGATAGATAAAACGCCGGCTCGGATCTTGCTGACGTGGAATTCCGCGACCGCGGTGAACAACCTCCGCGACCGCGGACTACATAATCCTCCTCCGAGTCAACGTTGACCCGCGACCGCGGCCTTAGGCCACCGCGATCGCGGCACTGAATCTTGCTCCACCGCGGACTGCTTAGCTCCGCGGCCTTCACTTCTCGATCTTCTTGTCCCGACTTCTATTCTTCCAATTTTCTTCAAGTCTTCGGTCTTCTACTCATATATCGTTATAAGCACTAAATGGACCTAAATCTATACATAAAATGTATTAACTAGTCCTAATTATGCTATATGAAATACAGCATATCAGTTAGACAATGCTTGGGTGGTGCCATATAATCCGTACCTTTTATCAGCCTTCGATTGTCATGTCAATGTTGATGTTTGCTCCACTATTCAGGCTGTCAAGTATTTATACAAGTACGTCTACAAGGGGCATGATAAGGTCTGTTTTGATATTACGCAGAAACCTAAAACTGTGAGGGATGAAATCACGTCATACCAAGCAGGGAGGTGGATTAGTGCGCCAGAGTCAGCTTGGCGCATATTCAGATTTCGCTTGTACTCAATGAAGCCTTCAGTTATTCCCTTGCAAGTGCACCTGCCTCATATGCATATTGTTAGCTTTTCTGCGCACGAGGACTTGCAGAATGTTGTTAATAATGAAAATCGCAACATGACCATGCTTACTGGATACTTCATAGCTAATGCCACACTTGAAGATGCTAAGTGTTACTTATATTCTGAATTTCCAGAGTTTTTTACATGGAACAGAGGATTAAAGGAGTGGACGGAAAGAAAAAGCCCCGAGTGTGTTGGCAGACTGACTTATGTAAGTCCTTGTGAAGGTGAGCGATATTATTTGCGTTTATTACTCATGAATATTCGTGGTGCTACTTCTTTTACAGATCTGCTCACATACGATGGTATTACATACTCTAGATTTAAGGATGTCGCTGAGAAACATTCTTTACTGGAACAAGATGGTTATGCCGAGGCATGTATGCGTGAGGCAGTGGAAATTCATATGCCTTGTGCTTTACGTAGATTGTTTGCCACATTACTGATATTCTGTGATTCCGTCAATGCTCGTTCTTTGTGGGATCAATTCTACTCTTCTTTGTCTGAAGATTTTGCATTTCGGAATGTGAACCAGCATGCTCTGATTTTACGCTTGACATATAATGAAATTGATAAATATTTGGAGGGGCTGGGCAGAAGCATGACATATTTTAATTTGCATGGCCTCATTAGTTATGTAGATGTTGGCATTCGAGGTTGTAGAGATATCAATGATGCTCTATCTTCGAGCATTCCTCCCGAGTATATAGATGCCCATGTGCGTCTCAATACTGAACAACGTGAGGCTTATGACGCCATTATGCATTGTGTTCATCATGGCATTCCCGGTGCATTTTTCATTGATGGGCCTGGTGGAACAGGAAAGACTTTCTTATATTGTGCATTGTATGCATCTGTTAGAAGTTTAGGTAAAATAGCTCTGCCGACAGCAACGTCGGGAATTGCAGCTTCGAACATGCCCACAGGTAGAACAGCGCATTCTAGATTCAAAATTCCTATTGCCCAAGATGGTTTTGGTTCTTGTAGTGTTTCTAAGCAAAGTGGGTTGGCGTCTTTATTGCGTGCTTGTTCTCTTATAATTTGGGACGAGGCATCTATGGCTAAAAAGGAAGACATTGAGTCTCTAGATCGATTATTACAGGATATTTGTGGCTCAAACTTGATATTTGGTGGAAAACTAATAGTTTTTGGCGGTGATTTTAGACAGGTATTACCAGTTCTTCCGCGGAAATCACAGGTCGAGATTGTTAATTCCAGCTTGGTAAGTTCGTATATTTGGCCGCAATTACATAAATACAAATTGATTACTAATGTTCGTGCTAGGGAAGATAAAGGATTTTCAGAATTTTTGTTGAAGCTTGGAAATGGAAGCTTACAAACACCCTTGCGTGAATCTATACAACTGCCTGATAGTATTGAATGCTTTCACGTTCCTACTACATCATTCACTACCCTTATAGATGTCATGTTTCCCGAAATGAATACAGGTTATTGTCCACCGTGTATATTTAGTACTCGTGCTATTCTTACTCCTACTAATGAGTCCGTTGACAATATAAATGCTGCTCTTATTAGCAAGTTTATGGGAAAAAGTTGTACATATAAAAGCTATGATTCAGTAATTGATGACAAATGCAATTTGTATCCTGCCGAGTTTTTGAACACTTTGTGTCCTTCGGGTATGAGTCCCATGAATTAGTCCTGAAAAGAGGTTGTCCTGTTATTCTGCTACGCAATCTAGATCCTTCTAATGGTTTGTGCAATGGTACTAGGTTAATATGTAAAGAATTTTGTAGAGATGTCATATTATGTGAGATAGCAACTGGTTACTATAAAGGCACACAAGTGATTCTACCTAGGATCAATTTACGACCACCTGCTATGACGTATCCTTTCCAATTTGAACGAAAACAGTTTCCTATTAAATTATGCTTTGCGATGACTATTAACAAGTCTCAGGGACAAACATTAGAAAAAGTATGTGTGTATTTATGCCATTCTTGTTTCTCACATGGGCAAGTATATGTTGCTTTTTCAAGAGTATGTAGAGCAATAGATTTGAAAGTATTCTTGGCTGATTCCGGCGATGGACATTTGCATAGGAATGAAATCATTAATATTATTTCATTTGACGTATTGGAGCGAGCAGGAGTTTACATAAGCATTTCGAGTTGAGTATTACGTATACATATTCATATGGTGATTTATCATAGGATATTATGTCACGAATTCATTATTCTGGGTATTCTATACGTGTATTCGTATCCACTAAACATGTATATTCAGTACATTGGCAAATTAACGTTGTATATTGTTGTATGTTCTGAAACTTCAGCAGATTAATGAGTATATATAAAGTACTAATATCCTTTCACCATATTTTGTACTTGGGTATACACCATTTGTAATCCTATGGTATGGTTCACTGTCTTGTAATAGCGTGCCATCCGTGCCTTTTATATCAAAGGTACTAAATTTGTACCTCATCTTTAGGTAACTTAAATCACATTTTAAAGTATAATCAATTGGTGCGCTGATAAGATAAATTTCAAGATGGTTGCATGAAGGTAAGAAACACAACAAGTCAAGAGGCAAGCTTAAGGGATGAGCTTAACATAGGAATGTAAAATACAGTGAACATCATACATTACAATATTTGTTGCTTTTACTAATACTCCTTGGATTTTTTTTCTTTCCTGCAGGGATGAGTTTGGCACCCCTTGTTGTCAATGTAAATCCAAATTTCATTGTGGTATTGGCTGCGTGGCTCACAATTTATGTGGGGTGTTACCATTCTGTCAAGGCCACTTCACCTTCTGTAAGTCAGTCTCAGCATGGATTAATTTGCGTTGCCCTCTCTATCAAAGAGAATATGAAGGGGTCTAATTTTAATATTCTTTTGATGCAGGAGACCAAGAACATGCTATGAGGTTTCCCTTGGTTGGAAGTGCAATGTTGTTGTCCCTGTTTTTGCTCTTTAAATATTTTTCCAAGGAATTGGTTAATGCTGTGCTGACCAGCTACTTTTGTACCCTCGGGATCCTTGCCCTTTTGTACGTTCTATTCTTATATTCCATTATTTTCATATTTTTATTTGCGTCTTTGGAAAGGCGCTCATTTTATAGTACATCTGTTGATAATGTAATTATGTTTGTTTAAACTTTGTTGCTGTTTGCCAGGGTCACACTACTGCCTGCAATAAAACGCTTTCTGCCAGATCACTGGAAGCTGAATGTTATCGAATGGCGTTTTCCTTATTTTCAGTGTATGCTATAGCCCTCACTTCTCATTACTTTATGATACTCAACTTTATCTTAGAAGTATTCCGATGATGGAAAAAACTTAAATATTCTGGATACTTTGGAGGAAAAGGTATCAATAATGTGATGGGATCTTGTTTCTTTACTACCTTCTTGTTATATATCTGTGCAATTTGAAATTGAGTTTCCAATTTGTTATGCTCAATGAATAAATCCAAGTGTTAGCTTCTAGGTGACATAGGATAAGGTATGGCACTATGTAAATACACTAGGTAGACCAAATAGTCGAGAACCGGGTTCATAGCTATTTTACGAGTTGGTTTAAGAGG